>JAVJIF010006749.1:0-95031 GCA_038442645.1 Agave tequilana
AAAGCCCTAAGGGTTAGCTTCGCTCGGAAGCTTAAAGAATAAACCACGTGTTCCTGATTTTGATCTTCAAAATTAAAGGAAATAAATTCCCTGAAAATTGAAAAGATCAAAATTAAGGGAGATCAACTCCCTGAGATCATCAAAGTATGATAAAATCTCAAAAATTCTTCGCGGATTAAGCCAAAAAGGCTGCGAAAAAAGATGAAAATCTCTAAAAGGGGCAAACCCTTATGGGCAATCAGGCGTTCAATGGACAGAGATGGTAGCACCACCGATGCGGAGGTAGCACCACCTTTCATGGGCGTTGCTTTGGTTCCATTAGAGTGAAAAGTTCTCAAAAATCTCAAGTGAAGAGGATCGATTCAAATCCCCGTAGTTAACAAAGCTCGATGAAGAAAATGACTTCTTTTATAGCCCTTGGGCTTTTATAGATAACAAAAAGCCTAGCTTTGCCTCCTCAAAAGGAGTTGAAGCTATCATATCAAAATTAAATTTAAAACGATGGTTGGAGATTCGAAAAACTAAAGCTGCCAAGTTAATTAATTTCGCTTAGACGCGAACTACTGAACTTCGCATCAAACCTTGTTTCAGCTCCGCTGTGAACTCATCATTGAACTTCACTGAAAATTACTCCAGGTCAGCTGTGAGCTCATTATTGAACTTCGTTGAAAGTTCACTCCAGCTCCACTGAAGGCTTATCATAGAACTTCGCTGAAAGTTCACTTCAGCTCCACTGAGAGCTTACCTAGTAGCTCTTCTTAGAGCATATCTTTGCTAGCCTCACTGTAGGCTTGCTTCTATTGACACATCAAGCTAACTCATAGCTCCGATGAGAGCTCATTCTTAGCTTCGCTTGAAGCTTTATTCTAGCTCCACTGAGAGCTCATATTACAGTTCCACTGAGAGCTCATCTTCAAGCTCCGCAGAGGGCTCATTCCTTAGGGAACTCTTAGGTTAAACCACCCTGGTTATCTAATTCAGTGCATGGTTGCACCCAATGGGCTTGCTTGACCTAAGCAATTTGAATCTCAAGATTCAGATTCAAAGTATTTTGAAATTTGCATCAATCCATTGCAGACTCACGAAAACTTAGAAGGGGTTTTATTGACAATCTGAAAAGACAAACACCCGGGCAACACTTCAACCGGTTCGAATGATGTCTAATTTGTCAACACTTTCAAAATACAAGTCGCAGATAGGCTAAAGACACGTCCATCCCTGATGGACAAGATGGTGATTTGGACTGTATTGATTCAGTGAAGCTGACAGTGAGCCAATTGTTGTCCTCTGAAGAAAACCCAAGACGCTAAACATCCAACTTCGCTACAAGCTATGTTTTCTAATTTTGCTTGAGGCTCTTTCTAGCTTAGTTGAAAGCCATCTTTTAGGTCTGCTAAGAGCTCATTGCTGAGCTCCGCTGTGAGCTTTGCTTCACATGAATCTCTTTCCTTAACTCTACTGTGAGCTAGCTCCACTGCGAGCTTAGATGGTCATTTTTGACCATTTAATTCTCTGCACGAGATTGATGTGATATTTATCCTATATTTGACAGTCTTTACCTTGATCCTATCACTCCTTAATCAGTTGGAGAGGATCAAGGCAAATCTCTTGATTAGTGGAGAGAATCATGAGATTGTTGCAGTAAATCCAAAGCCAGCTGGCTAAGTGACTCCGCGCAAGGGTCTTTAACTCCGCTACAGCTATGATTAGCTTCACGGAGAAGCTAGATCAAATTGACTAAATCAATCTGCTGATTTTTAAGAGGGGATGTTACACCATAATGCGTATAAATAGCCCATTGCTAGATAGGCTAAGGGCTAGCTACTGATTGGACTTCTCTTTGCGAAGAAACTGAAGACGAATTGGGCTTTTTAAAGAGAAAAATCTCTAACTTCCGAGCTCTTTGAGGGAATCTTACTTCTCTCTTTCAAGGTGCTAATACCCTAACGATCTTCCTTCCTTGAAGACATCTTGGAAGCAGGTGAGAGGAAATCCCTCAGCAGAAGACTCGAAGACTCAACTACTCGCATCATCAACGGAACAAATTGGTTGCGCTCTGACTAGACTTCCACCAGAGTATTTCTCCAGAAACTCTAAGAGAAAAGAGTTCTTATAATTTTTCTTTTGATTACTTGTAATTCTCCTCAAATTTTATAAGTTTTCCCACACCTCAATTTCTTTGAAAAATAATACTGGGATTTGAGCATATGTTGATTCGGATAAAATCAATCTAGCATACTTGGTTGGTTAAAGCTATGTAATATCGAGTTGGTGATATCATAGTCAAAAGAGTCGGAATGAAATATGGATTAAAATTATGGTTATAGTCCATTTCACACAAACAATGATAAAAACAAACAAATAAACAAACTAAAGAAAAAATTTTAGCCTAAGTTAGGGTAGACCTAGACGACTCCTAACTGGTTGACTGTCTAGGAGAGGTATATTTGCAGCAGCCTGACCACAAGTTAATCAGCCAGGTGGGGGCAAAACGCAGTGGGAGGTATCCCTGCAGAGCAATGAACCTTAATTACGCTAAATCACTGATTTTCGAGGATCTTTCCTCTTAATCCCCAACTTTAGACATTGATTTGGCCTGAGTCACACTCTAATAACTTCTTCCCTAGGTCAATCTCCTATTGACCCTGAGATGTCCTTAGGGCCAACGTCTACTCAGTTTTAGTTAGGCTAGTTAGTGAGTAAGAGATAATTTTTAGGATAAGAAAGGGTAATGACTTCCCATCTTATCTTATTTAGAGGCCAAGACCTTAATTGTTTTAGTGCAAGTATACAATATATAGTAAAAAACCAACACTTAAACAATATAAACAATTTAAAAATGTTATTATACTACATGTTATGCACACGTACATTTGCTCCAGCACTCTTCAGCAGTATTGAAATGTAAACGAAATTAGACAAATCCTAGAATGCAAAGTCTAAACTATTTTTTAGAATTAACAATCACCAAGTTACTGTTGAGTTAAAATAGTGTGCACAATAGATTAAATCGGAAATCTAAACACTATAGAATCTATATTTTTTCCAAACTAAGCAGCTGTTAAAAGAACATTAGTAGTCTTTCCTCTTAACCTGCGCAAATGCGGATTTTGCCGCGTTTTCGCGACAAGAAAGAGGTTCCTTGAGCTTTGTTTTCTAGAATAGAGGCTCAGTTGTGCTATATGTCTACTGCAGCTACTTGTTTCCTAAAATCAGCCCCTGTACAAAAAAATAAAGAAGAAAGTTAAACAATTAGTAAAAAAAAAAATTACCGTCCCTCCCCAACAACGGTTTCAAAATTTGATTGAGGTGAAATCTACACAGAAAAATAGATTTTAGAGTTGATAGATAGATAGCTTGGATTCTTTAATACTACCGCTATAGCAAATAGCTATACGGGTCGTGATCCGCAAGGAGGGACTGCAATGAAAGTATTTCAGTAGTCTTTCTAAGTTTATTAAAAATGGTTAAAACATTTCTTTTTACTTTTTTAAAAGAAAAAAGAGTTAAGTTAGAAGAAAAAAGGATAAAAGAAAAAGATGGTGTTAGTGTTTTAGTCGAAAGAAGAATTATGTTAAAAGAGAAAGAAATGAAGAAAGTGATTCTAAAATAAAAAATTAAAAAATTAAACAAAAGGTTACTTAACTATTTGGCTGATTACCATACCTTAGATCGTTCGCAATGGTTTATCTTGAAGTGGAGGCAATTAGCGCATAGCTTATAAGAGTTAATTCAAATCTTATCCACATTACATCATTAAAACAAAAGCATGAAATGATATAGAGTGAAACTCAGAACCCATCGTCATGAGCTATCGGTGGCACTCGCAAAGGCAAAACAATTCTCATGCTATTTAACTAACTTGAATTGCAATCGGTATCAAAAGAAGTGAAGTAAAAAAGAAGAAGAATAAAGCAAAAAGCCAAACTTAGATTAAATGGAAAACAATAAAAGAAAAGAAGAAGAGTACATGTCACTAACCATATAATTTTTCGTCTCCTTTTATGAATCTCTTCTCTAATCTAAGCTGATAAATAAACAAAAAAATTACATGAAAATAAAAAGAAAAGCCTAAGTTAAGCTAAAACAAAATTCTAATCCTTGCTCTCTACTGGAGTGGTGTTCTTTGCCTTATGAGATTGCAATATTTATAGGAGAAATGTAGAGAGGGAGAGTATATACGATAGGTGGAGCAAATGCTCCCCAACCACCTCAACATTGGCCGCATTTTCACGGCCAGGATCTGGCCGTTGGGCCAAATCCGGGGTTCTTGGATTCCCTCGTTTAGATATTCCATGCTTCCAGATAAGATTTGCCTCTGGACTTCTGGATTCAATATATCTTCGTTGATTCTACAGCTAACTGAATAAATCCTCAAAAATCTAATTTAACTAAATTAAATTTAGGATTATCTTCTCATTTTTCATAAATTGTACCTGCATAAATCAGATATTAAGATAATTTAATTAGCAGAATTTATTATAAGATAGATGTAGGAATGTAATATTAAATATGCAAAATACGTGTACAATCACTTGGCCAAGTTATTCTTCCAAGAGATTGTACGATTGCATGGCGTTCCAAGTTCTATTATTTTAGATCGGAATAGCAAGTCTTAGCTATTTTTTGGACTATTCTATGGAGAAGATTTGATACATCATTGAAGT
This sequence comes from Agave tequilana, assembly GCA_038442645.1. Classification (NCBI taxonomy): domain Eukaryota; kingdom Viridiplantae; phylum Streptophyta; class Magnoliopsida; order Asparagales; family Asparagaceae; genus Agave; species Agave tequilana. The sequence continues at coordinate 4,668 of JAVJIF010006749.1, forward strand.
ATAATAGCACGGCGCATCTTCAAACTAATGGGTAAATGAAAGTTATAAACCACAAATTTGGCATCTTGTTGAGAAGTATGTGAGACAAACCAAAAGCATGAGATCAAGTTTTCCCTCAAGCAGAGTTTGCTTACAACAACACAGTCCACAGTTCAACGAATATGTCACCTTTTGCTATTATCTATAGGAAAACACCCCATCATCTCCTAAATTCAGCCAAACTACCTATTAGAGAGAAGTATAGTAGTGCAGCTAATGCCATGGCCGAACAAGTTGTTGATATTTAAAAATGATTTCGATTGAAGTTAGAAAAATCTAATGCAAGGTATAAGACGACCGCTGACAAGAAGAGTGGAAAGAGTTTTCAAAGAAGGAGACATCGTGATGGTGTACCTACGGAGGGAGAGAATTGAAAGTACACCTAAAGGGGGGGTGAATAGGTGTACGGCTAATCAAATGAACACAATGCGGAAATTAAAAACTTAATTGCAACATACTTAGTGTAACCAACGAGTGTAGCCGAATTCCCGGTGAAGGGCTCTGGACTAACTCCTCTCGATTCCTCTGAATAAGAGTTGAGGTGCTATATGAAGCTCTCGTGGTTAAACACAAGTGAGGCAGACAAACAAACCAAGCATGTATATGTATGACAATATGAATCAATGCACAAAGTAAGAGAGAGAGAGTGGATCAATCGCTAACACACGGATATGTTTCGAGGTTCGAGCACACAGCTCTATGTCCCCGCCTTCACACAAAAAGATTTTCACTAACTCGTAAACACAGGACTTCCCACACAGGGAACCTCCACTGAGGATTTGGGACAATTACAATAACAGGGAGTACACAACTCCTCTCTCAAATACAACATAACCTCTACACTTAGAGGCTAGGCACAAAGCCACCACAATATCCACATCACAAATGAGGGATTGACACAAAGCCAAACAACCAATCAACCTCTCACTAGAGGGATAGGGCACAAAGCCACCACTCCAATAATCAACCTCTACACAAGAGGAATATCACAAATAAGGAGGGTTACAACTTGGTGATCACAAAGACCACGAACCAATTTTTTTTCTACAAAACAAAGATCCTAATAGATAGGATAGCAAGATAAGCTCAAGTGTGAGAAATCAAGGTGTTTGAAAATCAAATAACAAAGAAAAATACTTGGGAAAACAACTAGAATAGATGTAGAATGAAAATCAAAGCAAATATCCCAAATCTCTATTTTTCTTTGATTTTTCTAACCCTTGAAAACAAATAAAGATGAATCTTTTTGCCTTAAAAACTCTTTTGAAAAATTGTATTAAAACACTTGAGAAGATAGAAATTTTGGCTCTTGAAATTCTTATTAAAACAACTCTTGAATGGGGTATTTATAACCCCAAAGAAAATCTGCCCGTTGGCAGCTGGAAAGGGCCAGAATGCCCTTCCGGTCGACCGGCCAAAGGTCAAAAAAATGACCGTTGAGCCCAGCGGTCGACCGCCCGGTCGACCGTGCCAGATCCAGAGAGCAATTGCTCTCTGGCCGGTCGACTGCCCGATCGACCGGGCCAAGGCTTACGGTCGACCGTCTGGTCGACCGCCCCCACCCGAGAGTGAGGCGACTTCAGTGCGGTCGACCGGCCAAGCCAACTTGGCCTTTGTGCATGTCTCGTGCACATCGGTCGACCGTTCCGGTCGACCGGCTCCTGATCCGGTCGGTCGACCATCAGAGCCTGGCAGGCAATTTTCAGAACTTAAAACTTGAGTTTTTATTACCTAATTAAATCCCATAAAATCTCTAAAATTCACAAAAATAAGTTCTTGTTATATCTTTGAAATACAAATATTTGAGTAAAAATCAAACCATGTTACAAACATTTTGAACCATTTTTATGACTTATAAATTTTTTCGAAAACCAAAATCTGTATTTTGTAAAACTTGGATTTTTAAAATGAAAAATCGTTTTCTCCAAAACTCATGTAAATATAAAAACATGATATTGAAACAATTTTGAAGCATATAGTATATGGATAGAATCCAATATACATGAAAGATATATATATATATATATATATATATATATATATATATATCAATGTTTTTGACATTAAACCCGAAAATAAGTTTTGTTTAAATACAAAACCCAAATACATGAATAGTGTATCAAAATAAGTTTTTCTAAGTAGATGAATCATATATGCATATAGATCAAATCTAATATACATTAAACCTTGTAAACTTGTTTTGATTCAATTCTATTCATGAAAACCAAGATCGGTTTAACTGAAAACCAAAACATGAAACGTGTGTGTGTCGTGAACTTAGCATACCACACTATCTAATCTTTAACAATGGATCTAAACTAACTATTCCAAAACAAACCGAGGTCTTCTTGTAGAGCGCCGTCTCCAAGTCGACTCGATCCAAACGCGATCCACAGAGCTTGACTCCACTGAGTACTAGATATGAACTTTGACGCTCGGGCTCTTGAATCACCATGTGAAAGTTCCAAAACACCTTTGTTGAAGCTAATCACCTACTAATATCTTGGTTAAATATCTGAAACTAAATATCACAAGATTATCAGTAAACCATGACTACATGAGTTAATCATCATCAAAACTAGAGTGGAAGGCCTCTGGTCCAACAATCTCCCCCTTTTTGATGATGACAAAACTCATGGAGTTATATATGTATGGATTAAAGTTAAGCTTCAAAGAAGCTCCCCCTTAACTCATGCATAGCAATAAACAATAAGATATGCAATGAATATTAAATATGAATATGCATAAACATGTATAATGAAATAAACATGCTCTTGATACCAAAATTTTAAAATAAATTCCTTTTCCCATTTTTTCAAATAAACATGTTCTTAAATACCAATTGAAAATATAAACTTAAAATAAATAATTGCTCTTGATACTAATAAAAATTTCAATTGAAAGTTTTATCAATAAAAGCAATAAAAGCTCTTGATACTAATCAATAAAAACTCTTGATACTAATTGAAAGATAATCAATAAAAGCTCCTGATACCAACAATAAAATTTTTAACAAAAGTTCTGGATATTAATAAAACAAAACAACAAAATATGTTCTTGATACTAATATCCATGCTCTTGATACCACTATCAACAAAATATCAGAACATCAAACAAACTCTCTTGATACAATATATAACAACCTTTGATATAAACTTACAAATAAACAATAAACATGCATATAAACTCAAATACTTCTCCCTCCTTTTTGTCAATCATCAACAAAGTGGTTAAAGTAAACAATAAAATAATGTTCTCCCCCTTTTGTCTAAAACAACAAAAAAAATCAACAAGGGGTGAAATCAAATCAAAACATTATGATACCAATTGAAAAAAAATATAGCAATTTAGTGCATCATGATATTAATTGAAAATAAATAAAACATACCGATTGAAAGTACATAAAACAAATGTTTTAAAATTTAAATAAACATGTCTATATTATACTAATTGAAAGTAAATAAAACATTTTGAAGAAATCAACAAAAAAAAATAATTTTTTTTGTTATATCAATTGAAAGATGTAAACATACAGGTAATTTTGATACCAATTGTAAAAATTAGTACCAATTGAAAGTAATTTTTCATTAGGAGCATATGATACCAAAAAAAAATCAATCTCATTTTTCAATCATTTTTCAACATAAAGTGTGGGAGTAACAAGTGTAAGCAAAAACCAATTAACAGGTGAAATATGAATTTTCTCCCCTTTATGAAATACTAAACAAAATGATGCATAAGCTTGTATAAGATGCCAATTGAAACATAAACAATTGAAATATAATATTCATTTAAGAAATCAAGCTTAGCATATCAATAATTTGTGCTCAAAGATATAGAGATATAGTAAGCACAAATAATATATATATATGTATGCAAAATTAAATACCAATCGAAATTGATACTATTTGAAGTTGAAGCATACATATATAAAAACAATATGAGTATACAAAAAGAATATCAATAGTGATACCAATTGAAAAGATCCAATGATACCAATTGAAAGTATAATAAGAATCAAGTGTATAACTCATATTCACTACCACCCATTCATGCATATGTTTAAATAGATTTTCAATAATGAGCATACAAGGCATGGTCACCCAACCAGCCGCCATTGGAAGGAAAGGGTTTTCAAAAATAGGTTTGAAAATAGTTTAGCATAATTCAAAACTCTTCCAAAATGAAGAATACGAATTAGTTATATGATAAATTTGAAAACTAGTACGAAATCCTTTAAGCAAGGAATAAAATAAGAATATATTCCATAAAATATGAAAATCACTAAACCGATGTCATTCAAAATCTATATAGCACATATAGTACTCATGAAAATAAACTCATGAGAAAACATCAAGTAATATAAGTGTACAAGTTTTGTGAAAGACAAGTCATGGAAATAGGCAATCACGCTCAATATGAAATTCCTTAAAAATATGAAAATCATCAAAATTAGAATCCTTCAAGGTATATGTATGTCTTATACAAACTAGAGTATACATACATATCCTAACATAAACGAGTCCACAAAAGTATATGCATGAAGGCAAGTGGCTCATCGATGTATATGTATAACTATTAGTTTAGACAAAATAGACATATACATGAAGTTAAACATAAACATGAAAATATGTCAAAAATATGGAATACAAGTAAAAATGTATGAATCATCAAAACTAGACTATACTAGTACATCTAATGAGTACAAATGAGCAATAAAGCACAAACACATAATAATCTATTTGTGGCTCACTAGTTGTACAAGTATATACCTAAGTTTTAATGAAAACTAACATCTAGATGTATAATCAAAATATGAAGCATAGAAATCAAAATAAAACTCATATGATCTTTATGGCAAATGCCTATGGATTAGAGCTATGATATACATAATAGCTAAGCTATGAGGAGAACACAAAATATGGGTCCATATAAACATGGGAGATCTCATATGCTATACATGTATGACAATAGTCTAATAAGCATGGCATATGGCATAATGAGCATTAAAACAAGACATGTTATAACTGAATGATCTAAAAGCATGCAAACATAAATAAGGAGTAAGAAATAGTTACCAAAACCATGAGGGCAACTCTCCATGTCTCCAAAACAAGGTGGTCCTCCCACCAAACTCCCCTTGAAAGTGATGCATCCAAATAGTCCTCTTTAAGATCGGAATGCATCCACCTCAAGGCACCATCACTCTCACGTCATGTGAGAGCCCACACCTACATCAAAAATAGGAGTGGTCTTTGGTACCCACACTCTTTTGGGTCCATGGGGTTAGCTCCTTTCCTAACCAAAACAAATTTAGTTGCTAAATTTGAATCATGTATACGATCATAACAAAACTTAACAAGGTGGTCCTTACGTCCACAATGTGTACATGTGTACACATGAGCATACATTGTGTGATGGGTATAAACGTGGGGAACATGTGTATACCGCGGTTTGTGTACATGCATAGGAGGAACTTATTTCTTGCGAAACATGAATTCCAATCGTATATGATTCATGGCATAATGGCTCAAAGTGAAGCCCAAACAATCGACACTCTTCTTAAGCATACAAATATCGTTTTCAATCATGGAAGAAGAGGTGCATGCAATAGGTGAGCTAGAATGTGAAGCTACACTAGCATGGCAAACATGAGAGTTTAAATCATTTTTCAAGGTTTTATTTTCAGTTAAGCAATCTTTCAATTCTTTAGAAATCAAATCAATCTTGTTTTTCAAAGAATCATTTTCTTTTAAAACAAAAGTAAGTTTTGAAGATAGACTTTCATTTTTCTTCAAAACATCTTCACAATCATTTTTACATTTCAAAATTTTATTTTCTTTTAGAGCAAGGTCAAGTTTGAATTTCAATGAATCCCTTTTATTAGAAATCTCCACTTTCTCTTGCAAAACCAAATCTAATTTTGAGCACAAATCCTTATTTTCTTTGTTAAGTCTAAAACTCTTCTTTTTCAAAAGATTATATTTTTCAAGTAATTTTTCACAAACAATGGAGAGTTCTTCATTCAAAGCATTGGCATCAATATAATCATTACTAGAAGAACTCGCATCACCATCATCATCTAATTGAGATTCTGAATATACCTCAAGGGAGTCATTCCTTAGACCATGTAGCATTGTTGCTCGGATTCTCCACTAGATTTATCCTCCACAATGGTTGACGTTTGAAGCTTAGAGGAGGTCAACGTGTTCGACACTGCAAAGGCGGAATCACAGTTAGAAATCATAGAAAGATATTCTTTGTTAAGCGTGCTTCTAAGTGCCTCAAGGGCTTGTGCATTGGCCTCTATATGCTTGCTATTACCAAGATAGGATTTCTTGGTAGCGGCAAGGAAAACATGCAAGCCTAGAGTTTTTAGGTACATACTCATCCTAAATTTCCACATGTCAATGTTGGAAACATCAAACATGGGAGGTGGCATCAAGCATCCATGAGTGTGTGTAAACAATATACGTGTGCAAATGTAAATGAAAGATTAGCAAAACCAAGATTATATTCTTAGGTGGTTAAACCTAATATCAGGAGCGTAGGCTCTGATACCAATTGAAAGTACACCTAGAGGGGCGGTGAATAGGTGTACGGCTAATCTAATGAACAAAATGCGAAAATTAAAAACTTAATTGCAACACACTTAGTGTAACCATCAGTGTAGCCGAATTCCCGGTGAAGGGCTCTGGACTAACTCCTCTTGATTCCTATGAATAAGAGTTGAGGTGCTATATGAAGCTCTCGTGTTAAACACAAGTGAGGCACACAAACAAACCAAGCATGTATATGATATGACAATATGAATCAATGCACAGAGTAAGAGTGAGAGAGAGTGGATCAATCGCAAACACACGGATATGTTCCGAGGTTCGAGCACACAGCTCTACGTCCTCGCCTTCACACAAAAGGATTTTCACTAACTCGTCCACATAGGACTTCCCACACAGGGAACCCCCACTGAGGATTTGGGCAATTACATTAACTGGGAGTACGCAACTCCTCTCTCAAATACAACACAACCTCTACACTTAGAGGTTAGGCACAAAGCCACCACAATATCCACCTCACAGATGAAGGATAGGCACAAAGCCAAACAACCAATCAACCTCTTACTAGAGGGATATGGCACAAAGCTACCACTCCAATAATCAACATCTACACAAGAGGGATATCACAAATAAGGAGGGTTTATAACTTGGTGATCACAAAGACCACAGACCAATTTCTTTTCCCATAAAACAAAGATCCTAATAGATAGGATAGCAAGATAAGCTAAGTGTGAGAAATCAAGGTGTTTAAAAATCAAATAACAAAGAAAAATACTTGGGAAAACAACTAGAATAGATGTAGAATGAAGATCAAAGCAAATATCCCAAATCTCTATTTTTCTTTGATTTTTCCAACCCTTGAAAACAAATAAAGATGAATCTTTTTGCCTTAAAAACTCTTTTGAAAACTTATATTAGAACACTTGAGAAGATAGAAATTTTGACCCTTGAAATTCTTGTTAAAACAGCTCTTGAATGGGGTATTTATAACCCCCAAGAAAATCTGCCCGTTGGCAGCTGGAAAGGGCCAGAATGCCCTTCAGGTCGACCGGCCAACGGTCAAAAAACTGACCGTTGAGCCCAGCGGTCGATCGCCTGGTCGACCGTGCCAGATCCAGAGAGCAATTGCTCTCTGGCCGGTCGACCGCCCGGTTGACCGGGCCAAGGTTTACGATCGACCGTCCGGTCGACCGCCCCCCACCCGAGAGTGGGGTGACTTCAGTCGGTCGACCGCACGGTCGACCGGCCAAGCCAACTTGGCCTTTGTGCACGTCTCGTGCACATCGGTCGACCGGCTCCTGGTCCGGTCGACCGGTCGGTCGACCGTCAGAGCCTGGCAGGCATTTTCAGAACTTAAAACTTGGGTTTTTTTACCTAATTAAATCCCATAAATCTCTAAAAATCTACAAAAATAAGTTCTTGTTATATCTTTGAAATACAAACATGTTTGAGTAAAAATCAAACCATGTTACAATATTTTGAACCATTTTTGTGGCTTACAAATTTTGCCGAAAACTAAAATCCGTATTTTCCAAAACTTAGATTTTTGAAATGAAAAATTGTTTTCTCCAAAACTCATGTAAATACAAAAACATGATATTCAAACAATTTTGAAGCATACAGTATATGGATAGAATTCAATATACATGAAAGAGATATATATCAAAGTTTTTGAAATTAAATCCGAAAATAAGTTTTGTTTAAATACAAAACCCAAATACATGAATAGTGTATCAAAATAAGTTTTTCTAAGTAGATGAATCATATATGTATATAGATCAAATATAATATACATTAAACCATGTAACTTGTTTTGATTAAATTCTATTCATGAAAACCAAGATTGGTTAAACCGAAAACCAAAACATGAAACGTGTGTGTGTTGTGAACTTGAGCATACCACACTATCTAATCTTTAACAATGGATCTAAACTAACTATTCTAAGACAAACCGAGGTCTTCTTGCAGAGCGCCGTCTCCAAGTCGACCCGATCCAAACGTGATCCACCGAGCTTGACTCCAACGAGTGCTAGATATGAACTTTGACGCTCAGGCTCTTGAATCACCATGTGAAAGCTTCAAAACACCTTTGTTGAAGCTAATTACCTACTAATATCTTGGTTAAATATCTGAAACTAAATATCACAAGATTATTAGTAAACTATAACTACATGAGTTAATCATCATCCAAACTAGAGTGGAAGGCCTCTGGGCCAACAATCTCCCCCTTTTGATGATGACAAAACTCATGGAGTTATATATGCATGGATTAAAGTTAAGCTTCAAAGAAGCTCCCCCTTAATCATGCCTAGCAATAAACAATAAGATATGCAATGAATATTAAACATGAATATGCATAAACATGCATAATGAAATAATCATGCTCTTGATACCAAATTTTTAAAATAAATTCCTTTTCCCTTTTTTTGAAATAAACATGTTCTTAAATACCAATTGAAAATATAAACTTAAAATAAATATTGCTCTTGATACCAATAAAAATTTCAATTGAAAGCTTTATCAATAAAAGCAATAAAAGCTCTTGATGCCAATCAATAAAAGCTCTTGATACCAATTGAAAGATAATCAAATACTCGCATCGTCAACTGAACAAATTGGTCACGCGCTGACTTGACTTCCACCAGAGTTTTCTCTCCGAAACTCTGAGAGAAAAGAGTTCTTATAAATTTTCTTTTAATTACTTGTAATTCTCTACAAATTTTCTAAGTGTTCCCACACCTCAATTTCTATGGAAAATAATACTAGGATTTGGGCATATGTTGATTCGGATAAAATCAATCTAGCATACTTGGCTGGTTAAAGTTATGTTATGCTAGGTTGGTGATATCATAGTCAAAAGAGATCGGGATGAAATATGAATTAAAATTATGGTTGTAGTCCATTTCACACAAACAATAATAAAAACAAACAAACAAATAAACAAACAAAAGAAAAAAAATTTAGCCTAAGTCAGGATAGACCTAGACGAGTCCTAACTGGTTGACTATCTAGGAGAGGTATATTGCAGCAGCCTGACCACAAGTTAATCAGCAGGTGGGGGCAAAACACAGTGGGAGGTATCCGTGCTGATCAACGAACCTTAATTACGCCAAATCACTAATTTTCGAAGATCTTTCCTCTTAATCCCTAGTTTTAGACACTGATTTGGCCTGAGTCACACTCTAACAACTTCTTCCCGAGGTCAATCTCCTATTGACCTTGAGATGTCCTTGGGCCAACGTCTACTCAGTTTTAGTTAGGCTAGTTAGTGAGTAAGGAGATGATTTTTAGGATAAGAAAGGGTAATAACTTCCCATCTTATCTTATTTAGAGGTTAAGCCCTTAATTATTTTAGTGCAAGTGTACAAATATATAGTAAAAATCAACACTTAAGCAATATAAATAATTCAAATTGTTACTATACTACATGTTATGCACACGTACATTTGCTCCAGTACTCTTCAACAGTAATGAAATGTAAACGAAATTAGGCAAATGCCCTAGAATGCAAAGTCTAAACTATTTTTAAGAATTAACAATCACTAAGTTACTGTTGAGTTAAAACAGTGCGCATAATAGATAAATTGGAAAACTAAGCACTGCAAAATCTATATTTTTCCAAACTAAGCCGCTGTTAAAAAGAACATTAGTAATCCTTCCTCTTCAACTATGCAAACGCGGATTTTGCCGCGTTTCCACGATGAGAAAGAGGTTCCTTAAGCTTTGCTTTCTAGAGTAGAGGCTGAGATGTGCTATATGTTTACTGTAGCTACTTGTTTCTTGAAATCAGCCCCTATACACACAAAAAAAGAAGAAAGTTAAACAATTAGTAAAATAAAAAGAATTACCGTCTCTCCCCAACAACGGTTTCAAAATTTGATTGAGGTGAAATCTGCGCAGAAAAATAGATTTTAGAGTTGATAGATAGATAGCTAGGGTTCTTCAATACTACCGTTATAGCAAGTAGCTATACAGATCATGATCCGCAAGGAGGAACTGCAAAGAAAGTATTTCAGTAATCGTTCTAATTTTATTAAAAAGGTTTAAATAATTCTTTTAGTTTTTTTAAAAGAAAAAAAAAGTTAAGTTAGAAGAGAAAAGGATGAAAGAAAAAGATGGTGTCAGTGTTTTAGTCGAAAGAAGAACTATGTTAAAAGACGAAAAAATGAAGAAAGTGATTCTAAACTAAAAAATTAAAAAAATAAACAAAAGGTTACTTAACTATTTGGCTGATTATTATACCTTGGATCGTTCACAATGGTTTACCTTGAAGTGGAGGCGATCAGCGCATAGCTCATAAGAATTAATTCGAATCTCATCCACATTACGTCATCTAAATAAAAGCATGAAATGATATAGAGTGAGACTCAGAACCATCATCATAAGCTATCTATGGCACTCGCAAAGGCAAAGCAATTCTGATGCTATTTGACTAACTTGAATTGCAATCGGTATCAAAAGAAGTGAAGTAAAAAAGAAGAAGAATAAAGCAAAACGCCAAACTTAGATTAAATGAAAAAACAATAAAAGAAAAGAAGAAGAGTACATGTCACTCTCCATACAATTCTTCCTCTCCTCTTATGAATCTCTTCTCTAATCTAATTTGATAAATAAACAAAAAATTACATGAAAATAAAAAGAATAGCCTAAGTTAAGCTAAAGCAAAATTCTAATCCTTCCTCTCTGCTGGAGTGGTGTTCTTTGCTTTCTGAGATTGCAACATGTATAGGAGAAATGTAGAGAGGGAGAGTATATACGATAGGTGGAGCAAATGCTCCCCAACCATCTCAACCAAGCCGTGGAAACGCGGTTTTGGCCGTGTTTTCACGGCCAGGATCTGGCTGTTGGGCCAAATCCGGGGGTGCTTGGATTCCCTTGTTTAGATATTCCATGCTTCCGGATAAGATTTGCCTCTGGACTTCTGGATTCAATATATCCTCGTTGATTCTTCAACTAACCGAATAAATCCTCAAAAATCTAATTTAACTAAATTAAATCTAGGATTATCTTCTCATTTTTCATTAATTGTACCTGCATAAATCAAATATTAAGATAATTTAATTAGCATAGTTTATTTCAAGATAGATGTAGGAATGTAATAATAGATATGCAAAATATGTGTACAATCACTTGGCCAAGTTATTCTTCCAAGAGATTGTACGATTGCATGGCATTCCAAGTTCTATTATTTCAGATCGGAATAGCAAGTCTTAGCTATTTTTTGGACTACTCTGGAGAAGATTTGATACATCATTGAAGTATAATAGCACGGCGCATCTTCAAACTGATGGGCAAATGAAAGTTATCAACCGCAAATTCGGCATCTTGTTGAGAAGTATATGCGAGACAAACCAAGAGCATGAGATCAAGTTTTGCCTCAAACGGAGTTTGCTTACAACAACATAGTCCACAGTTCAACGAATATGTCACCTTTTGCTATTTTCTATAGGAAGACACCCCATCATCTCTTAAACTCAGCCAAACTACCTATTGGAGAGAAGTATAGTAGAGCAGCTAATGCCATGGCTAAACAAGTTCTTGATATTTAAAAATCAATTCTATTGAAGTTAGAAAAATCTAATGCAAAGTATAACGACCGCTGACAAGAAGAGGCGGAAAGAGTTTTGGAGAAGGAGTCATGGTGATGGTGTACCTACGGAGGGAGAGAATTCCTATTGGTGCTTAAAACATGTTGAAGTTAAAGAAGTAGGGCCATTTAAGATCGTGGAAGAAACCTGTGAAAGTACAAAAATTATCGACTTAAATATAATTCTCTCTATTAATCATTTCTATTAAATGATGATTAAAAAACATCACTGTTCTATAAATGTTATGCCAAAAATTAAGAACCAAACATTAATTATTGCAATGCTATAGTGGCATGACATTTTTTCCGTTAAAAAGTGATATCTTAATATTCAAATATTGTCATGATATCTAATTAGTATATTCTTTATTAGTTTATTCCTAATTTGTATGTTTAATTTGTGGGTATTTCAATTAAGCTAAGCAAGTAAGGACTCCATTATCATATCACTTAACTCTCTAAAACTTAAAACACAATCTCAATCACGAGAGCTTTATTTACTTGTGACTTCGGTTATGTTGAGAAATGAAAGGTCTCAACCTCTTAGGTTTTAGATCGAGCCACGACCTTTGTTAAAAAAAAAAAAAAGAAATAACTTTAATTTCAAGCCTTAAAAACAATAATCTCAGGAGAAAACTAAGCCCTTAAGCTAAGGGCTACAAGAACAAAGCCTAAATCTAAGATCGATGCCCTTGGGTTCCTTTAACTAGAATTTGAACTTTTGCAATTTTGCTTTTAGAACTCTACGAAATTCCAACAAATAAATATTTTGCAAGAATGCCAATGGACTACTCTTTTTTTTTTTTTTGTAGAAGAAACTCATGGTAAACTGCCATCTTATACACGCCATCTTATACGCACATACATATTCTATTCACATGTTCACCCGCAGGGATTCGAACTGGTGACCACTGGAGAACAAACCCTGTGGCCTGACCAGCGAGCCAATGGGTGGACCAAGTGGACTACTCTTGTGAACAATAATAAAAACTAGAAAATAATATATGTGCTCAATTGTTGTGTATTCATACAAGACTATATATAAAGAAATCATGATAACACAATTTTTTTATACAGTAATAAAAACAGCACTATTCTGTATATTTGAGTGATGTTTAATTGTTATGGATCTAATACTAATAATAGTTAACAAACCTAAGAAGGGTGTTTAGATCAATTAGTAATTAGTCCGACGTGGACTCTCTGCATATGGGCCTAATATCCTTAAAAACACATTTCCTTTCACTTATTATTTCTTTCTTTCTTTCCTTTTTTTTCCCTCTCTTGAAAAGCAACTTTTAACTAGCATAAAAAGTAACAGAACAAGGGCCAAAGCAGGTTGGCAAGAGTTCAAACCAAAAACTGAATATTTTACTTGATATCTTAGTTGATGGATCAAGATAATCTGGTAATTTTTTGTATCTTCTTTTTTTTAGAATAAACAGTGAGCTTAAAAGTCCCCAACGTTTTATTAAAAAGATTTTAATAAAGACAACCATGTGGATACAAAAGATGGAAGCATAAAAGTTGAAAATTGTTACTTGATATCTTAGTTGAAGGGTAGAGCTGAATCTGACAAGTGAACTTTAATGGACTCCTGCGTTTTATTAAATAATTTTAATAAGACAATCACGTGGATATAAAAAACAGAAGCATGCAAATTGAACATTGTTACTTGATATCTCAGCTGATGCGTCAGGATCAATCAGACAGATGTCTATGTCTTCGTTGATCGTTGATCGTGACGCTAACAAATGAATGGTATTTTCATGGAGAAGTTAAGTGATGAAGTGAGAAAATAGTAATAGTTTCTTTTGGAACTTGAGAATTAGTTAGTGAGTTTTTCAGTGTTTGGATGTTATTACGAAGTGTGATTTGAAAAATGTTATGCCTTTTCTGGTGTTCGAATGGTAATGTGAAAGCGAAAGTGAAAAAGTTTACCACAAAGTTGACCGCAAAATAATATTAAAATAAAAATTAATTAAGAAAAATAAAAATTAGATTGTAATTAGAATGCAAGTGAGATTTATATGATCACAAAATTAACTGTTTTGACTTACAACTTATTATAAATAAGATTTATATCATCACAAAATTAATTGTAGCACTCTGGAAGTGAGGAAGTGATTGTATAAAAGGGGAAAAAGAAAAGAAAAAGAGTTTTCTCATTTTTTTTCCGGTGTTTGGATAGATAAGGAAGTGAGCAATTATACTTCCCTATTTCCTTACTTCCGCCCACTTTCTTGCAACCAAACACGCCCTAAGATGAAAATGTGAAGGATATAGTATAATATAATATTTCTATTATATTAATATAATATAATATAATATACTTACTATATCTTAAGAGGAAAAGAGAGGCGCAAGAACTTTCGAGAACTAGAAAATGCTTCAGTCATCAAGGAAGCTAAGCCACTGCACTCAAAGGAATAATCAACACCCCTATTGGTCATCTCTATTATCACCTGTACATGTCTGGAACGTTGCTTTTAAGTGTGTAATTAAGAGGGGAAATGAAATATTACCAAAAAAATTAAGCCAATTTTGTTGGAATATCAAATAAAAATGTCTTTATGACATTAATTTTGGAAGAAGAAGAGACCATAAGAAATAAAGAGTCATCATGTTAAATTAGAAGGAATGAAGAGTCATCATCAATTTGGAGTCATCATCAATTGAGAGAAATAAAGAGTCATCATCATCAATTTAGAGAAATGATGAGTCATCATCATCAATTTGGAGTCATCATCAATTGAGAGAAATAAAGAGTCATCATCATCAATTTAGAGAAATAAAGAGTCATCATCATCAATTTGGATTCATCATCAAGAAAGCAAGCAAGCAAGCAAGAAAAAAAGTTGAATAAGATCCATTCTCCACTTAAAATTTTAGATTATAGTATATTAGTCCGTACACTAGTATACAACAATTGGTATCAGAGCCAATTCAATTTTTGTTTCATTTCCTCTTCTCCTCATGGCCTCCACTAACAATCTCATCAATCCACAAGTGCCCAAGTTATTGAAAGATAACTATGAGAGTTGGTCAATTCAGATGAAAGCTCTATTTGGTTCTCAAGAGTTGTGTGAGCTAATCTTTGATGGGTTTAAGGAACCCACACCGGAGGTAGAAGCCGCCTACACCGCTGAAGAGAAGAAGGCTCTTAAAGAGCAAAGAAAGAAGGATAGCAAGGCTCCTTTTCTACTTTATCAAGGGTTGGACGAGACTACCTTCGAGAGAGTTGCCGAAGCAACGACGAGCAAGGAAGCATGGGAAATCCTTGCTACCATCTACAAAAGAGTCGAGCGAGTGAAGCAAATTCGCCTTCAAACTTTGAGGGGCGATCTTGAAGCCGCTCAAATGAAAGATGAAGAAAAAATTTCCGATTATTATTCAGATTACTTCTAATTGTGAATAAAATGAGGATAAATTGAGAGAAGATGGAGGACATCCGAGTGATGGAGAAATTGCTGCGATCCCTCACTTCAAAGTTCGAGCACGTGGTGGCGGCAATTGAGGAGTCTAAGAATTTGGAGAAGATCTTAATAGAGGAGCTTTTGGGATCCCCCCAAGTTCATGAGCAACGCATGCAAAAGAAGACTGGTTCTATAGTCTTGGAACAAGCATTAGAGTCAAAGCTGACTCTAAATGATCGTGGCTCATATAGTAGAGGTCGTGGTCATGGCAGAGGTTGGGGACGTGGTCCCCAACAACGAACCACTCAAAATCAAGTGGAGTTCCAAAGCTTCAGAGGTCGAGGACGAAGCAACCGGGGAAGATTTACATCTGGACATGGAAACAACAAGAACGTCCAATGCTACAACTGTCAAAAATTTGTACACTATGCCTTGGATTGCTGGCACAGAACTGAAGATCTTACCATCTTGCCGAAGCAACAAATGACGTGGGTAATTACTCTACTCTTCTTCTTGCTCATGATGATTCAAGTGTTCAGAATGATGTTTGGTACCTTGACTCGGGTGCTAGCAACCACATGTGCGGGAAGAAAGAACTATTCATGGAACTCCCAGAAGGAGTTCATGGAAGTGTGAGCTTGAGAGATTCTTCAAAACTCTTCGTTGAAGCAGAGGGAAGATCAAAATCTATCAAAAGGATGGTAAGCCCGAGTATATTTCGATGTTTATTATATTCCTAACATGAAAAGTAATATTCTCAGCATCGGTCAATTACTCGAAAAAGGATATAAAGTATATATGGAGAACAACCACCTTTGGTTGAAAAATACAAAAGGTGGTCTTATAGCTTGTATTAAGATGACAAGGAACCGCATGTTTCCCTTGCATCTAAACACAAAAGTTGAGAAGTGTTTTCAAGGACTCATGAAGAATGAGTCATGGAGGTGGCATCTTCGCTTCGGTCATCTAAATTTCAGCGGCCTGAAGCTACTATCTACAGCCGGCATGGTACGAGGTTTACCAACAATCGATCCACCAAGTCATACTTGTGAAGTTTGCATAATTGGCAAGCAAACACGACTTCCTTTTCCCAATGGAAAGTCGTGGAGAGCGGAGGCATCATTACAACTTGTTCATACTGACATCTGCGGACCACTAGATCCCGTCTCTTTAGGAGGTAATAGATTTTTTATTACCTTCATTGATGATTTCAGTAGAAAGTTGTGGGTGTACATTCTTAAAGAAAAATCTGCTGCCTTTACTACCTTCAAGAATTTTAAAGCTCTTGTTGAAGCAGAGAGTGGTTATAAGCTAAAAACTCTCCGACCTGATCGAGGTGGTGAGTACACCTCAAATATGTTTCAAGAATATTGCAGGGAGCAAGGCATAAAGAGGCAGTTTACTACTGCCTATACACCACAGCAAAATGGCATCGCAGAAAGAAAGAACCGCACTATTCTTGACATGATAAGAACCATGCTTAAAGAAAAGGGACTGCTGAAGTAGTTTTGGGCGGAAGCTGTGGCATGTTCGACCTACTTGCTCAACCGGTGCCCGACGAAGCAAGTGAAGGGCAAGACGCCTCAAGAAGCATGGAGCGGCTATACGCGTAATGTCGCACACCTACGAATTTTTGGGTGTGTTGCATATGCTCAAGTACCTGAAGTCAAAAGGAAGAAGCTTGACAATCATGGTGAAAAATGCATTTTCATCGGATATAGCGAGGAGTCAAAGGCATACAAGGTTTACAATCTACTAACTAAGAAACTAGTGGTTGGTAGAGATGTTGTCTTCAATGAAGCTGAAGCATGGAGTTGGAGCAATAAAGAGACTGTCAAAGAGCAACCCATGGTGAATAAACCTGACGAGCCCCTATAAGAGGTTCCACCACCAACTACATCACCATCTCCTCAACATGCTGCACCGTCTCCTGCAAGAGGTTCTCCATCTTCTAGGAAGGTAGTAGTAGCGAATCCTCCGTGCAACGAGGTCCAATCAAAAGGAGAACCTCAGGGAGATCTATGAGCAGATAGAAGAAGATGGAGAAACTAATCTCTTTTGTTTATATGCCGATCATGAGCCTCTCACTTTCCAAGAGGCTAAGGAAGAAGAATGTTGGCGATCAGCAATGAAGGAGGAGATGCATGCCATCCAGAAGAATGACACATGGGAGTTGACAACACTTTCAGAAAATCACAAGGCGATAGGTGTCAAATGGGTGTACAAGATCAAACGCACAGCAGATCGTGAAGCTGATCGGTACAAGGCGAGGCTTGTGGCGGAAGGCTACAAACAAAAATACGGCATCGACTATGAAGAAGTCTTTGCACCAGTTGCTCGATTAGATACGGTGAGAATATTAATTTCACTTGCAGCTCATCACAGGTGGAAGATATATCATCTAGATGTCAAGTCAGCATTTCTCAATGGTATTCTTGAAGAAGAGGTGTATGTACAACAACCAGAAGGTTTTCTGGTAAAAGGGCAAGAAGACAAAGTATATCACCTAAAGAAAGCCTTGTACAACTTAAAGCAAGCACCACGGGCATGAAATGCCCGAATTGATGGTTATCTTCATCAAAATGGCTTCACCAAATGTCCTTATGAGCATGCCATCTACATGAAGAGGAACCATCAAGGCAAATTTTTAATAATTTGTCTTCATGTTGATGACTTGTTATACACAGGAAGTTTCGTCGAGATGCTTGCTGAATTAAGGAGGCGATGTTCAATGAATTTGAGATGACGAACAATGGATTGATGTCCTATTTTCTTGGTATCAAAGTGAAGCAACAACAAGATGGGATATTTATATCTCAAAAGAAGTAAATGAAGGAGATCTTGGAGAAATTCAAGATGAGTAACTGCAACCCAGTAAACACAATAGCCACAGGAATGAAGCTATCAAGTGAAGGAATTGGAGATTTTGTAGACTCGACTCTTTTCAAAAGTCTAGTTGGTAGCCTGAGGTACTTAACGATCACAAGGCCTGATATTGTTTACGGAGTCGGACTTGCGAGTCGCTATATGGAGACACCGAAGGAGTCTCATTAGCTAGCTGCAAAGAGAATTCTAAGGTATATCAAAGGCACACTCAACCTTGGTCTATTTTATACTTATGGTGAAACTGCAGAGTTAGTAGGCTATTCAGATAGCGACTGGAGAGGTGACCAAGATAAGAGAAAAAGCACCACTGGCTATGTCTTCTATCTTGGGTCAACTGCATTTTCATGGACCTTAAAGAAGCCAGGAGTTGTGGCCTTATCTTCATGCAAAGAAGAGTATGTGGTAGCTTCATCTACTATATGTGAAGCTATTTGGTTGCGGAACATTTTAAAGGAATTGGATCATCCACAAGAAGAAGCGACTGTAATATTCGTGGACAACAAATCAGCCATCCAACTTGCAAAGAACCCAGTACATTATGGGAGGAGCAAACATATAGATACACGGTTTCATTTTCTCAGAGGCCATGTAAAGAAGAAAACTGTGGAGCTAGAGTATTGTCATACCATGGAGCAAGTAGCACATATTTTCACCAAGCCATTGCCTATTGAACCTTTCAGAAGACTAAAAGAAATGCTCGGTATGAAAACATTTTTGATTTGAGGGGGTGTGTTGGAATATCAAATAAAATGTCTTTATGACATTAATTTTGGAAGAAGAAGAGACCATAAGAAATAAAGAGTCATCATCTTAGATTAGAAGGAATGAAGAGTCATCATCAATTTGGAGTCATCATCAATTGAGAGAAATAAAGAGTCATCATCATCAATTTAGAGAAATGAAGAGTCATCATCATCAATTTGGAGTCATCATCAAGAAAGCAAGCAAGCAAGTAAGAAAGAAAAGTTGAATAAGATCCATTCTCCACTTAAAATTTTAGATTATAGTATATTAATCCATACTAGTATACAACAAATTTAATAATAAATATATATTATTAAATTACTACATTACTGATTGTTTTTTTTTAACAGATTGAAGGTTACCCTCAAGTGTAACACGCACACACCTTTCACAAATGTTCACACCCAAGAGAATCCGAACCGTGATGACCTCTGGGAGCAACACAGAGCCTGACTGGCAGACAAACTTCTGGTGGAGAGCGTGGGAGAGCACGTGGAGGACATCCAAGTGGGCGACACGGTGGTTCCAACCTTTCTGGCAGAGTGCAAGGAGTGCGAGGACTGCAAATCAGAAAAGAGCAACATCTGCTCGCGCTTCCCGTTCAGGCTCGTCGGCATGCCTCGAGACGGGACGAGCAGATTCAAGGGCACCGATAGCAGAGAAGAGGTACACAATTTCGTCAGCGTGTCGAGTTTTGTGGAAACACGGTGGTCGATGTCGCCCAGCTGACCAAGGTGGACCCCAGCTTACCACCAGAGAAGGCTTGCTTGCTCGGCTGTGGCGTGTCCACCGGTAAGTGGCATAACTTTTCTCATCGGGTTAAATGGACGGCTGTGGTTGACAACCACACATGCCACGCTTGATTTTCGATTTATATATGCTTGAAATAATATAGATCAACTTCAATAGAGCGGATCTTGTGTTGGAGTTTCCGATGTTAGTGATTACTACTATTAACTGAAACATTAATGCAGGGGTTGGAGCAGCTTGGAAGGTTGCAGCTGTGGAGGCGGGGTCCACCGTCACCATCTTTGGGCTTGGGGCTATCGGCCTCGCGGTAATTATTATGATTTAGTTTTATTATTTTCTTTTCGTTTATTTTAAAAATAAAATCCCTCTCTTTCTAGTTTTGATAACGCTTTGTCCACTACAATTTTGTTTTTTATGTTTATTTTTTATTTTTTCCTTCTTTTCTTGTTTTTGTTAGGTGGCAGAAGGAGCCAGGCTCGGGGAGCAGCCAGGATCATTGGTGTGGATTTGAATCCGGATAAGTTTGAAATGGGTAGGCACCCTCTCAATCTCTTCTTCACTAATTAATGAATTTCTTCTGAAAATTATAAATTGATAATCCAATCAGTTCCTGTTTGTAATTATTATGTATGTGAGATTCTTATTGGCTAGTGAAGGAAAAAAGATAGAAGGGATAATGTTTTGTTTTTGGCTATGTTTTTCATATTAATCAAAAGTGGGTTCTCTAGACAAAAGATAACAAGAAATGAGTGTCCCCCGGAGTTTGTCCGCCGGTCAGACTCTTAGTTTGCTTCCAAAAGTCACCGGTTTGAATTCGCTCGGGTGTCAATATTTGTGAAGGGTATGCGTTTTAGGCTTGAGGGTAACCTCCAGCATGTTATATATGAAAAAAAGTTACATGAAAATGAGTTGAAAAATAGGAGTAAACTCTCCTAAACTCAATCCCACATAATCAATAATGTTTTGGATGCATGAACTTTTATTGAGCTATAGTAATTTCACTTTGGGTCTATAATTCTTACAGGGAAGAAGTTTGGGCTCACTGACTTTGTCAACCCAAAGGAAATTGGAGAAAAATCAGTCAGCCAGGTTTTAGTCTTAATTTCCAATACAAAATGCATTATATATATATATATATTAAATTGGCTTAACTTTTTGGGTAATATTTCATTTCCCCTTTTAATTACACATTTAAAAGCAATGCTAGAAATATACAGGTGATAATAGAGATGACCAATGGGGGTGCTGATTATTGCTTTGAGTGCTTTGGCTTGGCTTCCTTGATGACTGAAGCATTTTCCAGTTCTCGAAAGGTTCTTATGTTTCTCTTTTTCATATTATATTATATTACATTCTTCACAATTTCATCTTATTCAATTCTTTTTACTTTCCACTGAATAATAGTCCACCTAGTGGCCCGCTAGTCATGCCATTAGGTTTGCTCTCCAGTGGTCACTAGTTCGAATCCCTGCGAGTGGACATGTGAATAGGGTGTGTATATGCATGTATAAGCTGGCAGTTTGCCGTGAGTTTCTTTAAAAAAAAAAAAGAATAGTCCAGTTGGCATTTTTGCAGAATATTTATTTGTTGGAACTTTGTTGAGTTCTAAAGGAAATTTGTAAAAGTTCAAATTGTAGTGAAAGTAACCCATGGGCGCTGATCTTAGATTTAGGCTTTTGTTCTTGTAGTCCTTAACTGAAGGGCTAAATTTTCACCTGAGATGATAGTTTCTAAGGCTTGAAATTAAAATATTTTCTTTTTTTTATAATAAAGGCCGTGGCTCGATCTAAAACCTGAGAGGTTGAGACCTCTCATTTCTCAACTCAACCGAAGTCACAATTAAATAAAGCTCTCATGATTGAGATTAGGTTAAGTGATATGGTAATGGAGTTTTACTAGGCATAGCTTCAATTCAAATACCCACAAATTTAACATACAAATTAGGAATAAACTAATAAAGAAAATACTAATTAGATATCATGACAATATTTGAATATTAAGATATCACTTTGTAACCGAAAAAAAACTCATGCCACTATAGTATTGCAGTAATTAATGTTCGGTTCTTAATTTTTGGCATAACATTTATAGAACAGTCATATTTTTTTAATCATCATTTTATTAGAAATGATTAATAGAGAGAATTAAAATTAAGTTGTTAATTTGTGTACTTTCACAAGTTTCTTCCAACTTGTCTTTTGGTAACTAGGGTTGGGGTAAGACTATTATTATTGGATACGAAATGCATGGGAGTCCTCTATCCATAGATGCTGTTCAAATCTTGCAAGGAAAATGTGTTATGGGATCATTATTTGGAGGGATCAAGGCCAAGACTGATATTCCAATTCTTGCACAACAATATCTTAATAAGGTGAATTTTTTTTCTTAATTAACTTGGTTAATTTATCACTAAATTCTTTGTCTTCGAATGCATGGTAAACAATGACTTTCATTTCTAGTTGCATAAAATTTGTTGAATATTTAGATAACATACCACTTAAATTTTTTGTTGTTTTATATAATTCTTTATATAATTTTGTATGAAATAATTAGGGGAATGATAATAGGAATGAGTAAGGATATTTTAATTAGTTTGAGAGATACTTGAAATAATTTAAAGATCTCAAATGGTTGTATAAACTATTAAAGATTTAAGGATGACACCAAAAAAGAAAAGATTTAAGGGGAGGATATCATACAAAATCCAAAAGATTTTACATTAGCTTATTATTCTAATCTTGATGTATTTTTATTTGCTGGAGCTACATTTAGATGAATTCATAACACATGAAGTTGATTTTAAGGACATAAACAAAGCTTTTGATTTATTGCTTCAAGGAAAGAGCCTCAGGTGCGCAATATGGATGGACAGATGTGAGGAGACAAGAAGTTCCACGTAGAGTTACCTTCATAAAATGAGAAAAAGTTTGGTACCCTAGCATTGCAAAATCTCAAATAATGTTGCATGAATGAAGTTTCATGCTTGTCAACATGAAATAAATTGTCAGATGTGTGATGTGGTTGCATGCACAAGGGTTTTTCCCCCTTATGTAAGAATTTTCTTTTCTTTTATATGAGTATAACTCTTTAATGAGACAACTGATTCACCTTTTCTATTCTTAACAGCAATCTAATAATGGAAATTGCCTTCTATCAAGATTGCTATAAATCTGTTTCAACTTACTAAA
Organism: Agave tequilana; assembly: GCA_038442645.1. Lineage (NCBI taxonomy): Eukaryota > Viridiplantae > Streptophyta > Magnoliopsida > Asparagales > Asparagaceae > Agave > Agave tequilana. The sequence goes on from JAVJIF010006749.1 coordinate 27,835, forward strand.
TCTAGATCGTCACCCCTTGTGATTTCTATTAATTTATCTTAACCTCTTGAATTTTGTTTATTAGAAACAATTATAGATGCACGTGGTTGAAGCTAATGAAAAATTACTACATTACATTCCAAAATTTCATATCAAGAAAGAAAATGAAAAAAAAAGAAAAAGTGTATTGCTGTAGAGGAGAGGGAAAAAATTGGAGTTTTTTTTTAAAAATCAATTGGAGTTAGCCTGGACAGAGGAGCAGTGCACCTAATTGATGTCATTAGAAGACATAGAAAAAGGTCTCAGATGAATTGATATCTTCATAAGAGTTGTAGGTAACTCGAAGATCTTGACATTGATTTCTGAATCATCGAATTCTAATATGAAGAGATATGATGGTTTGAAGTCGGGCCTATTTTGCACTTTAGGGATAGTGAATCCCACCCGAATTAAGATTTAGTTTGAATTTGAATTCTAACTCCGTTTTTAACCCAAATTCTGGATATTTGTCTCCTTTCTTGGCTATAAATTGGGATCCTTTGTGATCAATTATATCAAGTTGGAACCTTGATTATTGACTTATATAGAGTTTTAGGGTTAGTTATTTGAGAGAAGTCTTTTTTGTTTGGATCAATTTCAATCAGTTGGATCTTCGGATCAATTTGTAACTCTTGTAACTCTATTGATTGAACAAAAACTTCTCCCTTCTTCCTCGAGAAAGTAGGCAAGTTGTCGAGCCCCGTTAATCTCGTTTTCTCTCTTTATTTTGTGTTTATGCATGATTGTTTGATGATTGACTCCGCATTGGAATTTTGATCTTGGTAATTGGCGTGTGTTGGATTCCTCCGGAAGGCGCACCAAGTGGTATTAGAGATTCTCAGGTCTTGCTAGGATCATGTGTTGATCCTAAAAGTATCTAGGTCTGTTCAGTGGAGATCGTGTGTCAATTCCGGAGCAACATTGGTCTGTTCGTGGGTTGTTCGTGGGATCATGTGTCGATCATAGAACATCATTGGAATGATAACTGGGATCAGTTTGGAAGGAGTAGATCGTGCGAAAACTCGTCTAGAGTTTCATTTTGAGATAAAGATTCGATCTTTATTTAATTTGGATCTACTTTTTCGTTGATTTTTTGCATTTTAATTTGTGTTTTTTTGAGAAGGTGGTCGAGGTTAATCAGTCCACGATGAAGATCGTAAACATCCATAAGTAGAAGATCGATGCGGTAAAGTTTGATGGTAAACAACATTGATATGCAGAGATTCGAGGTGATAAATACACTGAACACAAGAATTTCAAAGACACGCTGCTTTTGCAAGAGAAATCATCGGAGACTTTATAGAAAGATTGGGATGAGATGAATCGAACAGCGTGTGATATCATCAGGTCTTATTTGACACAAGACATAAAGTATCATGTGATGACAAAAAATTCTGCAAAAAGATTTGGGAGATCCTTGAGAGTAAGTATTTGACAAGAGCATCAAAATCGCTTGCATCTAAAGAAGACGTTTTATCACTTCCAATTAAAGAACGAAATATCTATAAGCGCATGAACAACTACACGAAGCCTCTTACAAACCTATCTAATATGGATGAAGTGATTAAGAACGAGGACAAGAGGTTGATTCTATTGAGCTCTCTTCTAGATAAAGAGTATGAGACCTTAGTTCTAACCTTAATCAATGGTTAGTCTTCACTTAGCAACAATAATATATTGGCTGCTCTTGCGAATCTTAATGTGAGGCGGAAGGACAAGGCGTCTATTTCCTGTAGCACAACAACAGAGGCATTGACTACAAGAGAAATTGTCTCCATCCATCGGAAGGGCAAGAGATATGTTAGTAAGTCCAAAACCTGTAACCGCTAATTTAAAAAGAACTAATATGTTTAAGGAAGAAGAACATTGAAAGATTGATTGTCCAAGGCTCAAGAAGAAGAAAGGACCAAAATTAAAAGGCAACTATTGTATAAGCGAATGATGTTACTGATTCTGACTCTTTAGTGTTTTCTCTCTATTATTCTTTCAGCTTGCTACTCACTCTACTAGAATGTCTGTCAAATTACATCAGAAATTTGTGTCGAATATTGTCAAATTGCGTTAAAATTTTAATATTTTCACGTTTTGTCAATTTTTTGCGTCGAAAAAGGTCGACAAAAAACCATCGGCGTAACCGTAGCATTGACTTTTTGACGTAAGATGAAAATATTGCGTATGTATTCTCCTGAATTATGGAATTTCTGTGAAATATAAATATTGCATCAAAAATTCGATGCAACTGTACGGGAAGGAATGTTGAAAGTGTATTGTAAATTTTTCTTGAATCAATAAAAAAATTACAACCACTCAAATCTCCAGCTACAAGAGAGAGAAGGCACTCAAGCTCAGATCTTCTCTTTATTTAAGGTTGGGTTCTCTGCGTAGTGGTGAAAATTGATTCTTATTTTTCGTTAACCAGGTGAATGTCAAGCTCTTCTGGAAGTCTTCTCCTTGGATTAAAGATAGAGTAGCACATCTCCTATTCAATGAAATCTCAAAAAGACTTAGGCAAAAACTTAAACTCAGTAAGTTGGTAAAAGGATAACTCTTTATCAGTATTCCTCAGCTGAAAATTCTGTCCCCTCTTCAATAGTAGCTTTAACTATTTATAGGAGTTTCACGGGGTAAAACTGTATCGTAAAAATCCTTCATATTGAGGGTTAACTCCCCTTATTACGTGGGCAGTACTTGATCCAGTAATGAGGGTAGTTATAACTGAGATGCAGGGCTCCTCTCCAGTTGGAACGCGGGTTTGAGCTCTGCGTTTTCCAATTGAGGTAACGCTAGACGTGGGTCTTGAACTTTGCATTTGGGTGCCATGGTGTTGTTGAAACGCGAGCTTCAAACTCTGTGTCGAGCTTCTCGTCTGAGACGCGGGTCTTAAGCTTTGCGTTTAGGCGCCGCAGTGGTGTTGAAAGGAGAGCTCAAACTCTGTGTCGAGCTTCGCGTGTGAGACGCGCGCTTCAAGCTCTGTGTCTGAGTACTGAAGTGGTACTGAGACGTGGGCTTTAAGGTTTGCATCTTGGCATTGCAATGGTGTTGAGACGCGGACTTCAAGCCCTGCATCTTGCCTTTACACGAGTGACTTTGATTAGCCTCGCGTCTAAAACATGGACTCTGTTATCTGATGACTTCTCTTCAGTGATTTTTAGACAGTCTAGAGAAACCCTTCCAAAGTTTTTAAAACTCTATGGTTGACTAGGATGGGTTTTGAAACACTTTGGACTTTCCTTTTGGCATCAAGCTCTCAAAACTGGACTCGATCTTGTCTGAATTTTGGTCTTCGTGAGTGTACTATTAAACTCTTTGAAGCCACCAGAGATAATCATCGTGAGTGTCCAGACACGCAGCCCAGACCTCATCGGTACTCTGAGCTAGTTGTCGGTGTACTATTGAACCAGAAATAATCGCCAATTATTTTGGTCAGTATACTGTTGAACTGATTGTAAAAGTAGAGACTGGACATATATCTTGTAGACGCAAAGTTCGTATTGCCTTGGGTAATGCGGACCTCGTCTGAACTAGAAGAGGCGCGAACATTAAGAGGAGACGCGTCTCTGAATCGTTTGGAGGCGCGACTCTAGATTGTTGAGAGACGTGGCTCGATTCACTTGGAGGGCGCGACTCTGAATTGTTGAGAGGCCGACTCTGATTCACTTGGAGGGCGCGACTCTAAAATATTGAGAGACGCGAAAAGGCCTACAAGAAGAAGGAGTGGGTTGAAGGAACGCAACCTTAATTGTTGAGCTATTACTGTTTACTAATTCTCTGAATTATTGAAGGAACACAACCCTGAATTGATGGGAGGACGTGACCCTGAATTAAGGAGAGACGCGGCCCTGAGCTCTTCAACTTGTTGGAGGCGATGCAGCCCTTGGTTCATGGAAGGACGAAAATTTTAAGACGCGACCTTGAATTGTTAAAGATGCGGTCCTCATTCTGTTGGGGGAATGCTCTAGACTGTCTAAAAATTACTGAAGATAAGTCATAAGATAACAGGATCCATGCTTCAGACGCGAGGCTAATCAAAGCTACTCGTCCAGAGCCAAGACGCAAGGCTCGAAGCCCGCATCTCAACACAACTGCAATGCCAAGACGTAAAAATCAAAGCCCGCGTGTCAGCACCACTTCAGTGCTCAGACACAGAGCTCAAGTCCCGCGTCTCAGACGCGAAGCTCGACACAAAGTTTGAAGCTTGCATTTCAACACCACCGCGACACCTAAACGCGAAGCTCGAAGCCCGCATCCAGCAGCATCTCAATGGCTAAACGCAGAGCTCATGCCCGCGCTTCAACTACTGAGGAGCGTGCGTCTGCCCTTATTACTGGGTTAGTTTCTGCCCACATATTTAGAGGAGTTAACTCCCATCATGGAGGATTTTTAGGGGACAATTTACCCCTGAAACCCTTATAAATAGCTAAGTTTGCTATTGAAGAAGGGTCAGAATTTTTAGCTGAGGAAATTAACTTTATAAAGAGTTCAACTCTTCTACCTACTTGCTGAGTTCAAGTTTTTACCTAAGTCTCTTTGAGATTTCATTGGATAGGAGCTGTGCTACTCCATCCGTGATCTAAGGAGACGATTTTCAGAAGAGCTTGATGTTTGCCCGATCAACGAAAAATTAGATTCATTTTCTACCGCTAAGCAAAAAACCCAACCTTAGAGAGATCCAACCATTCTCCCCTCTTTTGTAATCAGATTATTGATCCGTTGTAAAGAATTTACATCTCTTCAATATTTTTTCCAAGAAATAAGAGATGGCGACTCCGCTGGATATTAGTGAGAAAACTGATGACCAAGTTATAGTGCAAGGTGACGTCACCTTCATGGAAAAATGGTCGAGTCACTTGTCGTGGAATTTGACCAGGAAAAATATGAAGAGTTCCTAGAGCGTATCAATTTAGGGCAAGTTAAAAGAGCGCAGGAGAGATCAAAGAAAACATAGATGGAGGTAATACAACAAGATATAGAGGCTAATGGTCTTATGAAGGCATATTGCTTGATAGGAATGAGTGGAGAAAGCTGATCCATGTGCCCGATCCGGCGTAATTCTCTTTTGGTTCATGTAGCCTACCCCAAATACTTAGGACAAATGGCTTAGTTGTTGTTTGTTTTATTTTTTTGTTTCCTATCTTTTGGCTCCAAGAGCCTAGGGTGGCACGGCAGTATCATAGGGTCTCCTCGGAGATCCGCTCTTAAGTCCCCTCAGAGACTCCCCAAGCATGGCCTATGCAAACAGGGCTATTTCTGGTGGCGTCATCCACGTGGCCCGCGTTAACGTCTCCCATGAGACTCGTGAGGCCAACATCGTTGAAGGCTAATATTGCCACGTCCCTTCTTTACCGGGAGTTCCCAACAACCCATGAAGCGTAACCGGAATGTTGAACATCAGAAAAGACAACGCATACGTTAATAACATATCCAAGAAGCTGAAAATTCATCTATCCAGCAGAGGACATGATGCTCTTGCCTGCGTCTCTTCTGAACCGCATCAGACATGCGATGTCTGCGCCTGGATACCAAAACGCAGAGCTCAAGACGCATTGTTCAGCAACGCGAGGTCCACATCTCTTCTTAGAGACATAAGACCCGCGTCTCTACGATAGAATGCGAAACTCATAAAGTCTGTGTTTCTCAAGGGTCGCCAGACAAATACGATGATCAGCAACACGAGGTCCGCGTCTCTTCTCAGCAGAGGCAAGAGACCTGCATCTCAAAGCTAAAACGTAAGAGCCGCGTCTGTTCTACAGAACACGAACTCCACGTCTCTGAACCCTGCACCCCTGAGACATGCGTTTTGAAGTTACGACACAAGGTTAACATTCACTCTCTGACAGCTAGGGTCAGGAGGGAGCTAAAAAATCCTTGCCCTGAGGGACTCGAGGCTGGTCCCTTCGATCCCCCTCTGATGGATATAAGGAACTACCTAATAAATAAGAGGAGTTTTCATCAAATCACTCCATTATGCTGCTATGAACGGCTCGTCATAGTGGTGCTCTTTGAATGCTACTTCAACTCGCATGTAAGCAAATAGTCATTGTTCAAACAGTTATCATCTACGTCAGTCTCTCGCTAGGCCAAAAGGTGTCATTCCCGTGTAAGGAGAACTTTTTCTGATGTGAAGTACCTTGAAGTTACTACGAATGTGGTGGGTCCAAGCACTACGCCAAGCAAAACTAAGGGAAAGCAGCCAATAGTCAGCTCTGACGAGTCTGACACCGAACCGGAAGGAGTGTACCGGAAAACCCGCACTCGAACTGGCGTAATAGCCCTAGTGGACTACAGTAGCCCGGGGCATCAAAGTAAGCGAGTTACACTCTATCATCATAGAATCACATGCCTCAAACTCTTCTGTAGAGAAAGAAGCCTTTGCATATATGGCAAGCACTTCTGAAGAAATGGCCAGGCACTTTGAACAGAAAGCCTCGGCCAAGAGGGAGCAACTCGACATGATTCGTGTTTAATAAGAATCTATCAATAGTCTCAAGCAGATACTTTCATAATTTCTTAAGGACAAAAAGAAGTAGGAGTGGTCTACAAGAAGTAGAAGTGGTTCAGCCATACCCAACTGAGTGGGATCTTGTCCCGTACCCTCCTAAGTTCAAAGCTTCGACCCTGCAGGCCTTTGACGGCAAGGGGTCACTGAACCAGCACATTTACTACTTCAAGTCTCAAATAGAGAATGTAGTATCAAATGAAGCCATCTTGACATGTTTGTTCATCGGCACCCTGAAGGGGATCGCTTTTGAATGGTTCATGAAGCTCCCAGAAGGCTCCATCAAGAGCTGGGGTGATCTGAAGAAGCTTGTCCTTACACGCTTTTTGACGATGACTTGGAGATTACCATGCCAACTCTTCTGGTGACGAGGCAACGAAAAGAAGAGTCAATTAAAGCATTTGCGGAGAGATTTCAGAATATGGCACTCCGATATCCTAGCAGTATGACCCAAGCCACCCTGGTTGAAACATGCCAATACAATTTGTAAACCTCACTCCTATCTCAGATAGGAGTAGCTAAAAGTCGTACCTAGAAGCAGTTGGTCCAGCAAGGCAAACAAACAGAAGAGATTATCGCCAGGGTTAAGGCAGAAGAAAATAAGCCCAGACCCGAGAAGTCGGCAAGGCGCGCGCCAGAAGCGTCTTTCCAAGCTAAAAGGAAGGACACACTAGCGACAGAGACAAAGTCTCCTTCTAAGCCCCAACCAGCTAGAGGGGGTAGCTTTCAAGTCAGCCACGCGCTAACCAGCAGTACTCCTTCAAGGACGAGTATGTTGATTCGTTGTTCAAGTTACTTAACAAGAGCAACAGACTAAAGCTTCCTGAAGCTAGACATCCTGAGGATGTTGGCAACCTCAATTATTGCTTGCACCATAGGATGTTGGAGCACCGTACCAAGAATTCTTATGTCTTCAAAGACATTCTCCAAGCTTTAATTGATTCGGAGGTGCTCAGGCTCCGCCCGAGGTAGAAGAAAGTGACAGCAAATATGATGTTATTCCTTCAGTTTGGGGTCCAATCTCGAACGCCATCCGGAGTAATTCCCATCCCGAAAGGGAATAACTAAGTATAGATCCACACCACTAGTGGGAGAAAGTTCTCATACCTGTTCCTACTCCTCAGGGAGAAATCATGAGGTTTCATCCTAACCTCGTGGAAGGCCAACAGTGGACTACTATTACCAACAGGAAGTCCAGGTGCAAAGCAAAGCTTCGCCTTGCAATGTGGTGTGTGCTTCCTCCCGGGAAGTAGAAACCGATATCCCCTCACTTACTGATTTAGAGGAGGAGACAATCATCCTTGCTACAGAACTGAATGCGCCGCTCGTAGCAGGGACCCGATTGAGTCAGTCGTACCTGAAGAAATACGACAAAATGGCGCCAAATCTGCCTAAACCTACCCCAGAGCCAACCAAGCAATCCACGAAGCAACCCATGGAGAAGCAAAAGGAGCTTCGGTATCCCAAGGCCCTCCCGAAGGACAAAGCGGAAGGATCTTCAGTACCTTACTGCTTTGATGTCTTAACTCAACTGGCCAATATTCCGACCAGGATCACCCTTTATGAGCTCTTGAGACCATCAAAGTCAACAAGAGAAGCTCTGAGTGAAGTTTTAGCTGATGCTGAGGTCTTCATGGCCCGGATTCCAGCTAAACCATAGGAGAAAGATGAAAAAAACTGGCCCATGCCTCTCAATACGCCCCCTGCATAACCTTCACTCGAGACGACATAGGGAAAACATGATAGGCTCCCGTACTTCAAAGGGTATATTTAATCATCTGAAATGTGCCACATTCAGATGGATTCAGGATTCGCATTGAGCATCATGCCCCGCCAGGTCATACAATACATGGGAGTCCCCACTTACCGTTTTGAATGCCACTCAAACTACCATTTATAGTTTCAACGCCAATGGTACGCGCCCAATGGGAAAGATTAAACTCAAACGTCAGATCGGGGACTAATTGAGGTTTTACCTGCACACAAAAATACAGAATTTCAGAACTTAAGATGAAAGAGTGCAAGTACTCAATGCTATCGTTATAGCAAGTGGCTATGCGGGTCGTGATCCACAAGGAGAGACTAGCGATGGAAGCTTTTTTAGCAAGCTCTCTTTTAGGTTACAAAAAATAGTTAAAGATCATCTTTTAGTTCTTAAAAAGAAAATGAAAAAGAGTTATAGTTAAGTTAGGAAGAAAGTGATAGATAGAGAAGGTGGAGAAAATGGAAGTGGATATATACAAAGAAATGAAAAAGATTGAAAGAAATTTGGAAGATTGTGGTGTTGGTAATTTACACTAAAATTAAAAGAAAAGAAAACCTAAAAGAAAAACTTAACTCCTCTGGTTGATGACTTACCTGGAACCCTTACATGTTTTACGTTACTTCAGAGGTGATCAACGCATAACCCATAAGATCGAGCTCAGTCCCCATTCCCATTACATCATCAAGATGAACAAGAATGAAATGTTATGGAATTTTGAGGAGGAGAACATCATCATGAAATATCGGTGGCACTCACACAGACATGGTTATATTGATGTTTCTAGATTCACTTGGATGCTTATTATAACCAAAAGAGGAAAATTAGAAAGAAGAAGAAGAAAACAAGAGTAAAGAAGAAAATAAAAGTAAAGACGAACATAAAAAAATTACCTTTTATTACTTGCAGAAATGATGAAAGAGAGGAGGAGGGTACATCAGCATCACTCTCACATAAGCCTCTCTCTCTCTCTTACTTACATGAATCTCAATCTAACCTATGCTTACAAAGGAATAAAAATTACATAAAAAGAAAATAAAAACCTACACTAAAAAGAATGAAAAACTGGCCTAAAATCTATCTCTGCTTGGTAGCCCCTTTTTTGCCTTTGAGATTGCAAGTATTTATAGGAGAAATGCAGAGGATAGAGGAGTATGACGATAAGGAAAGCTGGCTATTTCTGAATTTGAATCCTCTCCTTATCTCCAAACTTGACTTGTTGTGTATATTCAGTTCTGATCTGTAGCTTATTGGCGTGTTGATTGTTAAATATAACTTTTTAAATGACAGAAATAGAAATAATGATCAACTTAATCGTTGTACCCCGTGAAGTCCTCTTTCTGGATAATCATGAACCATCAGATTTGAGTTCCGGTAGTGAAAGTTATGATTCAAATACTAAAATATATCCAATCAGAATCTGAGTCAAAATTGCTTTATCTCATCCGTTGATCTTCTCTCTATCCATTTATCCCTTTGGATTTGGACTCTGTATTTGACGTTATCCTCAGTTGATCTTTAGCTTTAACCACTTGATTCACCAAAAACTAAATTTAACCACCTAGATTTGGGATCCTCCTCCTCTAACCAAATAGATCTAGTTAAATCTGAATTTAACTGATATTTATTTAATTTTATCCTCTTTCTCCCATGATTATCTTCTGCAAAATAGACATTTAAGATAAGAAATTTAGCAGATTTATTACATGATAAATGTGGACATGTAATAAAGAATAATGTACTAAATGTGCACAATCACACCCCCACACCTATCTTTTGCTCATCCTCGAGAAAACAACAAAACTAAACCAAAGATTATTAGACCACTTTAGCAGGTCACGCGATTACACTGAGCTTGTGCAATAAGCCATTAAACCTCTAAGTTACCCCTAGAGGATGATTTTTGTCTCATGAGAGTTTTCAGTGGATTGCACCCACAAAATCCATAAAGAAAGAGAAAAATGTTAATATTTTGAAAACACATTTTGAAAGAAAAATATTTGAAATATTATTGTAAGATTTAAATAATCTATAAGTTATAGGAAAATTGAATTTTTCATTCCTAAACTTCGTCTCTATTCAAAAATTTGTTATCAATCAAAGTAAGAAGTCAAATTGTGCTTCTCATGTAGTCTATTACTTTACCCTAAGTCATATGCACCTTTGTGACCGTGAAGTTTTGACTAAGGGTTCTTTAACTCTAACTCTTATGCCTTATTTATTTATATATATAATTATTTTATTTTTGGTTATATTATTCCTTAGCTCTATTTGGCTTTCTAATCTGCCTATGTAATGAGCCTTTAATCGGTGACTTCCAAACCAAACGGTCTTAGGGAACCGGGTGAGAAAACACCCCAAGGACTTAAGGACTCAAGCAAACAAGACCACAAAACTAAGGATTTTACTATATGAACTGCTTTTAGGCGTGAATACTTATGCTTTATGAGGCACAAAATACCCAGCTTAAACAGAAGATTTTTATAGATATATATATATATTTCTTTTTTTTTTTAAACTTATCTAATCATCTTTTGCATAAATACCAAGGCTTCCTTAGGCCAAAGCACCTAGCTAATCAGTAATTAGATTTGTTTATTTTTCATAGATGTACATATATATATATATTTATAAGGCATAAGAATCTTTATTTTTGAACCCTAAGTGTGTAAGTGTATAAAGTGCGCATATTTCATCAAGGCAAAGATCAAGACTAAATTACTTTGACAAATTATCTTCCTAACCCTAAAAGTCAAACAAATAATCTTACATTGATCAAGTATAAGAAATCCTAATTATGATTATCCTATTCCTTAAAATTGACTTAATTTCTTACAAAAAATATATCAAAATATTGTTTCTATTTCCAAAAAGTTTCTAAAAGTAAAGAAAATGTTAAATTTTTTTAATAAAAAGGAAAACCTTAGTTATGTTAGACCCTCCCTCCACACCTATCTCATGCATTGTCCTCAATGTATGAATTAATGCATAGATGCATGAAAAAAAAGAAAGGGAAGGAAAATATTACCTTAAGGTAGTGGTTCCGGTGGTGGTCTGATTGGTCTATGAAATGCGGCCCAATCGAATTTGCGTAGAGTTCGGAGGAACCTACCAAAAACCTCTCTATTGTAACCCACTAAAATGATATATATATGAACAATTTTTATTAAAAATTTTACCCATCTAATTTTCAAATTTTACAAATAATTTCGGAGTCAATTTTATCAATACCCTTGTCCCAAAATGGAGTGTGAAAAGATGGAATGATTGACCTGGACTTAGAAAGTACGAGAACTAATACCGACTCAGGAAAGTGACTTAAGTCAAGTAAAGGTTCTGGAGTTGAGATTGGTTCAAGAAGTGGGTCCAAATCAAGAAGTTGAAACTCAAGTTCACATTCATTTCCCAACAACGAAATGTGACCTAATATTGGTGATTCAAGTTCAAGAATGACAAGTGTGGTAATCGAAACTGACTCTAAAATTTTACTCAATTTGGGTAACAAAACAAGAGTCAATGTTGATTTAGAAATTTGAACTGAATCACAATTTGAGAATCTATGTCACATTTCTCATTGAGTTCAAAGTCATAAAAATGAGAACTTTCCAATTTGTCAATGGGACTTTCAAAAGTATGAAATTGATCAAGTTCAATATGAAGATCATAAAAGGTTGGCGATTCAATTTCATGATGAATTGGCACAGGATCCAATGTTGATTGGGGAAAAGATTGAAATCAGGTGAAGACACCGGAGTCATTATTGAATCAAGAAGTAGAAATAAATCACCAAGTTGAGGTTCAAGATCATATTCATTCTTAAGTTCAATTTCAGGAAAGGGATAACTTTCCAACTATTAATGTTATTTTCAAATTTTGGAGTTTAGGCAAGTTCAAATGGGTGTGCTGAAATGGAATCTTTATTTTCCAAAATAACATGATTCTTCGGCTCTAACAGAATTGTTAGCGACATCAAAAATGGTCAAACGGTAAGAATGGAGAGTTTGGACCATTAGATCTATGTCATGATTACGAGTGATTTGAGCCTGAGTCATGGCTTCAAGCATCTTTTCATAGTTGATTGGTTCATCATTTTGTTGTGATTGGACTTGAAAAGATGAAGTTTTGTTTTGGAATTTGTAGTGAAATTGTGAGTCTATCAGATTTTGTGATTGTTGCTTGGACTCACGCATACTCATTTCCAAGATTGATGGTTTTCTGTTTTGAACTGGTGGAACTGAGTATGAATCTTGGAAATATTGTGGACAAGGTGGATAAGGAGGACAAGTTGGTTGAAAATTGGACTCGGGGGAGGTAAATCCCCATTGACTCTATGAAGAGTTGAAATTATTTTGAAAATTATGGTCTTAAGATTGGGGCATGGGTTATATTGATTCGGATAAGACCAATCTGACACACTAGGTTAGTTAAAGTTATGATATGCCGGGTTGGTAATATCTGAAAAAGAGGTCAGGGTGCAATATGGATTACCATTAAAATTGAAAAAATTATTGTTATAAGCTATATCACACAGGAAATGTTAGATACAAACACAGAATAATAAACAAATAAGCAAACAAAAAAAAATTCTAAACTAAGTTAGGGTATGTTGGCCCAAGAGGTTACACTCTCTTGTTTTGTGTTTTGATGATGACAAACCAAATAAGAGCTATTTGGTACTAATGAATTTGTTCAAGATAAGTTTCAGGTTTTGTACCATGTTTGGAGACCATTGGCTTAGCTTTTGCAAGAACTTCTAAGTTTCACATAGCAAGGAAGGCAAATTGCACAATCAAGGAAGGATCATAGAAGAGAAGGCACAAGCAAGGCATTGGATGGCTCAAAGACTTGAAGATTGCTCAAAGAGTATTTAATCATTGTATTTTTAGTTTTATAGCTTGTTAAAGAATAGTGGATAGGTTTGAAGCTCTATCACACACGTTTTTGCGCACATGTTTATTCCATAATGTTTTCTTATAATTTATACAAAAACATTTTGTTTACAAGATTTGGCCTACAGATATATATTTGTGTTTTATACAAATCTATGTTCAAAACTATTTTTGTTAAAATCAAAATTCCCTTTTATTTTCTCTTCAAAATCCTGTTTTTTGACCTGAGCCAGTCGACCGAACGGTCGACCGGACCTATGACAGGTTTGGCCAGTCGACCGTCCCAGTCGACCGTGGCTCTGGCTGTGCACGTATCTGTGTGCACGTTGTATCGGTCGACCGACCGGTCGACCGACTGTAAGCAACTTTGCTCTCGGTTAGATTGGGTCGACCGGGCGGTCGACCGCTGGCCTGCAACGGTCACATTTTTGAACTTGCGGTCGACCGACCGGTCGACCGACAGAGCCGTTTGAACAGTAACGGGCATTTTTTTTTGAGCTGTTTATTTTTGTCTTTTTCTCACTTAAGTGAGTTTAAATGACCTGTTTTGGGTTTAATACATTCTGATTAGCCTTAAAAATGTTTTATCTTCTAACCCTAGCCCTCTCCTATAAATAGGGCTGTTTGGGGAGAGATTGGTTCACCTAATCATTACAAGAAAAATTCAAAAGTTTAAGGCATTCAAAAGAGCTTGGTTTCTTGGTTTTTGTGCTGAAATTCTCTCTCATTTTCTGAAGTGTTTTCAAGAATTCTCTGATTTCATTTTCTTTTCTCTTTACACACAAGAGCTTCATTCCTACTCATTGTTCTCTAAGGACCTTTTGTAAGGGAAGAGACAATTGAAAGAGAGAGTTTGTGGTCTTTTGACTACTCAGAAATTCCTTGTACTTGAGATTGTGGAGTTGGGTACTCCATTGTATTTGTGATCTTTGTGATAGTGGAAGTAGCTAGAATCCTTCTGGGGAAGGCGGGGAGTAGAGCTGGGTGCTCGAACCTCGATAACATATCTTTGTGTTTGCGATTGGTTTACTTTTCCTTGTCATTACTTATTGCTTGAGATTGTCATTGCCATATTCATTTTCATTCATATTGTCAATCATTATCCCATACAACAAGGTTGCATTGCGCACCTCTAACTCATTTTACGAGGAAGCCGGAGGAAGGAGTTCAGAGCCCTTAATAGGGAATTCGGCTCTTAGTCTTGTTTTGGGAGATTGTTGCATTACATTTGCATCATAATTTTTAAATTGCTCTTTGATTAGCATCATCACCTATTCACCCCCCCTAGGTGATTTTCAATTGGTATCAGAGCTTGGACTCTAGGTTTTGGCTTAACATCCATAGAGAGATCCTTTAAAATTTGCTAATCAACATTTCTCATTTCATTCATTCATCACTAGTAAACATGGCCGATAACATTAAATCCCTACCTAAATTTGATGGACTCAACTTCCCTATTTGGAAGGTTAGGATGACTATCTTTTTGCAATCATTAGGTAGTTTAGTGGCTAAGTCCTTGACCAAACCCTATGTAGCACCCGATAGTGATGAGAGCACATGGACCGACTTCAACTTTAGAGAATATGAGGCTAACTCCAAGGCCCAAAACTCCCTTTTAACCGCCTTGAATGAGGATGACCTTACACGGGTAATTCATTGCCAATCCGCCTATGAGATTTGGCAACACTTATTGGTCACACATGAAGGGACTTCACAAGTCAAGAGAGCTAAGATAGATCTCTTGAGGTCTCAATATGAATCATTTAAAATGCTTGATGATGAATCTATTGATTATATGATTACTAGATTCACTAAAATCACCAATGGTCTTTCTTCCTTAGGTGACGTCATCTCCAACGATCAAAAGGTGCGCAAAGTGATTCAGGCTCTTCCTCCATCTTGGGAGATAAAGGCCACCACCTTGAAGGAATTGAACGACAAAGATGAGATGGACATCATTAGTCTCATTGGGAACCTAAAGACCTATGAGATGGAAAAGAAAGCAAGAGAAGAGGCCGCTCCAACAAAGAAGAAGTCCTTAGCTTTCAAGTCTTCATCCACTCTTGAAGACGATGAAGAAGATGAAGAAGAAGATGAGGAGCTCTCCCTCCTTGTGCGAAATGTCAAAAGGATGTACCGGAGGAACAAGCTCAACTTCCGGAGAAAATTTGAAGGCAAAGAGGAGAGGAAAATTATATGCTACAATTGCCGAAAGCCCGGACACATCATGGCGGATTGCCCGGAGTTCAAGAAGAAGATGACCTCCTCCTTCAAGCCAAAGAAATCGGAAGAAAAGAAAGCGTATAAGGCAACTTGGGATTCGGAAAGCGAGTCCGAGGAAGAGGCGGATGTAGCAAATTTGTGTTTCATGGCAAACACACCTAAGGTAACCCCTCAACCCCTTGATAATGAAGATGATGAATTAAGTAAGGAAGTTCTTGTGCATGCTTTTGTTGAACTTTCTGAAACTTATGACAATAAGAAAATTGAATGCTTTAAATTACAAAAGGAAGTTGCTTTTCTTAAAAATCAACTTGCTATGGTTTCCAAAGAAAAAGATGATATTTCTTCCAACCTCATTTCTATTCAAAATGAATTTAGTGCCTACAAGGTTTCTTGTAAGGCTAATTTCCTATTGTTGATGAAAAAGAAATTTCTTCTTTAAAAACCAAATGGTTGATTTCGAGAAAGTTTTGAAAGATTGTGCTTTTAACACTAAGAAACTTGAGGAAAAATTTTCTAAAAAGCACACATCACATGCTAAGATTCCTCATGCTCACACTACACCTAACACTTCTCATGCTCATGCTCACAAAGCTCATGCTCACAAATCACACACCCATTATGCTTTTAATATGGTAGAGTATATAGATGCACATATTGTGGTAAAATAGACATTTAGCTAAGTTTTGTTATGATCAATTAAATAGATCCAATAATCTTGTTTGGGTTCATGGCTCTAACCCTCAAGGACCCAAGAAAATGTGGGTACCAAATCAAGTCCTAAATTGTTTGATGTAGGTACACACCAAGGCTCCAAGACGTAGGGAGCGGTGGTACCTTGATAGTGGTTGTTCAAGACACATGACGTGGGATATCAACAACTTTACAACCCTATCAAGGTACATGGAAGGTGGCTCCGTCACCTTCGGGGATGACTCCAAAGGGACTATCATCGGTATAGGTAACATTCAAATTGGTGCATCTCCTATTATTGAGAATGTTGTTTTAGTTGAAGGTTTGAAACATAATTTGCTTAGCATTAGTCAATTTTGTGATCGTGGACTTAAAGTTATTTTTGATGATTGTTCTTGCAAGATTTTTGATATTAAAACAAATGATTGTATTCTCACCGGTTTTCGTGATGATAATGTTTATATCATTGACATGCTTAATTTTGAGTGCTCTACTAAATGCTTGAATGCTTTTGATGAAAATTCTTGGCTTTGGCATAGAAGATTAGGACATGCTTCTTTTGAACATCTTTCTAGGATTAATTCAAAGGAATTGGTGAAGGGTATTCCTTACTTGAAGTTTGAGAAAGACCGCATTTGTGGTGCGTGCCAACTTGGGAAACAAACCAAGTCTTCCTTCAAACCAATCAAGGATATCATGTCAACTAGACCTTTAGAATTAATTCATATGGATCTTTTTGGACCTACTAAAACTAAGAGTTTAAATGGTAGTAGATATGCATATGTTTTGGTTGATGATTTTTCCCGTTTCACTTGGGTTTTCTTTTTGGAACACAAAGATCAAACCTTTTCTCATTTTAAGATTTTTCGAAAAAGGGTTGAAAAAGAAAAAGGTTTTCCGATTTTGAAAATAAGAAGTGATAGAGGTGGTGAGTTTGTAAACCAACTCTTCATGACTTATTGTGATGAAAAGGGAATTAAGCATGAAATGTCTTGTCCTAGAACTCCACAACAAAATGGAGTTGTAGAAAGGAAAAATAGAACACTTCAAGAGATGGCTAGGACAATGATAAGTGAATACGACCTCCCTCAATATTTATGGGCCGAGGCCGTAAACACCGCATGCTATATATCTAACCGTATTTATTTGTGTAAAAATTCTTCCAAAACATCTTTTGAAATGTATCACTCTAGAAAACCTAATGTTGCTTATTTCAAAGTTTTTGGATGCAAGTGTTTTGTTTTAAATACTAAAGAGAATTTGGGTAAATTTGATGCTAAGGCTTATGAAGCAATTTTTGTTGGATATTCTACAACTAGTAAAGCTTATAGAGTATTCATTAGATCTTCTCGTACCATTGAAGAATCCATGCATGTTAAATTTGAAGAATCTAATGTGGTTGTTGAGAATGTTGTAGAGATTGAACCATTAGGTGAAGACATAAAGAGACTATCCTTGAAGGACTCACCCGCTCAAGAAGATAAACAAGAATCTATTGGTGATGTTCAAGAGGATAAAGAGGAAAGTTCTCAACTGCTTCCTAAAGCTTGGAGATACGCTACAAATCATCCTAAGGAGCTCATCTTGGGTGATGCATCTAAAGGAGTCACAACGCGCTCCAAACTCCATGACCTATGTGGTAACTTTGCTTTCATTTCTCATTTTGAACCCAAAGGCATTCTCGAAGCCGAGACGGACCCATATTGGTTGCTTGCCATGCAAGAGGAACTCAATCAATTTGAGCGCAACCAAGTTTGGCACCTTGTTCCTAAACCCCACGATAGACCAATAATTGGTACTAAGTGGATCTTTAGAAACAAGATGGATGAGTCCGGAAATGTCATTAGGAATAAAGCTAGGTTAGTGGCCCAAGGTTACACTCAAGTTGAAGGAATTGACTTTGAGGAGACCTTTGCACCCGTAGCACGGCTTGAAGTCATACGGATGACACTAGCTTTTGCATCTTTCAAAAATTTTAAACTTTTTCAAATGGATGTGAAAAGTGCATTTTTGAATGGTTTTATTAATGAAGAAGTTTATTTTTCTCAACCTCCCAGTTTTGTTGATCATGTTCATCCCGATTTTGTTTTTAAACTTGATAAAGCTTTATATGGATTGAAACAAGCTCCTAGAGCTTGGTATGAAAGGCTTTCTAGTTTTCTTATTTCAAATGATTTTATTAAAGGCAAAGTAGACACCACTCTATTCACTAAGCATGTTGATAATGATATATTAATTGTACAAATTTATGTTGATGATATAATTTTTGGTTCTACTAATGAGCTTTTGTGCAAGGATTTTGAAAAGGTAATGCAACTTGAGTTTGAAATGTCTTCAATGGGTGAGCTCAATTTCTTCCTTGGACTCCAAATCAAGCAATTGCAAAACGGGACGTTCATAAGTCAAGCCAAGTACGCAAAGGAACTTGTAAAGAAGTTTGGACTTGAAGGCTCAAAGACTTGCAACACTCCCATGGCAACTACAACCAAGCTTGATAAAGATGACCAAGGTAAAAATGTTGATATTAAATTATATAGAAGCATGATAGGAAGTCTTTTATATTTAACGGCAAGTAGGCCGGATATCATGTTTAGTGTGTGTCTTTGTGCTAGATTTCAATCGTGTCCTAAAGAGTCCCATCTTATTGCGGTAAAACGCATTATTCGTTATATTAAGAGCACTATTGGGATGGGTCTATGGTATCCGAAAACCGGAGATTTCTCAATGACGAGTTATTCGGATGTCGACTATGCGGGTTGTAGAGTAGATAGAAAGAGTACTAGTGGGACATGTCAATTTCTTGGTAATTGTCTTGTTTCATGGTCCTCTAGGAAACAAAATTCCGTAGCACTCTCAACCGCCGAGGCGGAGTATGTTGCCGCAGGGGCTTGTTGTGCACAAGTCCTTTGGATGAAACATACTCTCCTTGATTTTGATTTGCATTTTGATCATATAAAAATATTTTGTGATAATACTAGTACTATACACATGACTAAGAATGCAAATCAACATAGTAAGACCAAGCACATTGAGATTAGATATCACTTTCTTAGAGAACATTTTGAGAAAGGAGATATAGATATTGATTATGTTTCCACGGATTTACAACTAGCCGATATTTTCACTAAACCACTTGATTTTGCTAGATTTTCCTTTATTTGTGGAGAACTTAATGTTTGTGTTATTGATTAAACATGTTTTTCATAACCCTTTTTGATGTATGACAAAAAGGGGGAGAATAAGTTTACATGGGACAAAAATAAGTTCATTTGGTCTTGGTTCCATATGAATTTATATGTTTTGGTTTTATTAGTTTTTGTTATGAGTCTTGTGTTTTATGAATTTGAGAACTCTTGTATTTTGTGTTTTATTGGTATTGTTTCAATTTGGTTTCAATTGGCATCAAGAGTATGTTTTTTGTGTTTTTTAATAAATTCTTGTGTTTTTCATATAGCATAAATATAGCATAATTTGAGGGGGAGTCTTCTCCTCCCCCATATTTTTGTCTATAGCCTATTTGTTTTGTCATCATCAAAAAGGGGAGATTGTTGGCCCAAGAGGTTACACTCTCTTGTTTTGTGTTTTGATGATGACAAACCAAATAAGAGCTATTTGGTACTAATGAATTTGTTCAAGATAAGTTTCAGGTTTTGTACCATGTTTGGAGACCATTGGCTTAGCTTTTGCAAGAACTTTTAAGTTTCACAAAGCAAGGAAGGCAAATTGCACAATCAAGGAAGGATCATAGAAGAGAAGGCACAAGCAAGGCATTGGATGGCTTAAAGACTTGAAGATTGCTCAAAGAGTATTTAATCATTGTATTTTTAGTTTTATAGCTTGTTAAAGAATAGTGGATAGGTTTGAAGCTCTATCACACACGTTTTTGCGCACATGTTTATTCCAAATGTTTTCTTATAATTTATACAAAAACATTTTGTTTACAAGATTTGGCCTACAGATATATATTTGTGTTTTATACAAATCTATGTTCAAAACTATTTTTGTTAAAATCAAAATTCCCTTTTATTTTCTCTTCAAAATCCTGTTTTTTGACCTGAGCCAGTCGACCGAACGGTCGACCGGACCTATGACAGGTTTGGCCGGTCGACCGTCCCAGTCGACCGTGGCTCTGGCTGTGCACGTATCTGTGTGCACGTTGTATCGGTCGACCGACCGGTCGACCGACTGTAAGCAACTTTGCTCTCGGTTAGATTGGGTCGACCGGGCGGTCGACCGCTGGCCTGCAACGGTCACATTTTTGAACTTGCGGTCGACCGACCGGTCGACCGACAGAGCCGTTTGAACAGTAACGGGCATTTTTTTTGAGCTGTTTATTTTTGTCTTTTTCTCACTTAAGTGAGTTTAAATGACCTGTTTTGGGTTTAATACATTCTGATTAGCCTTAAAATGTTTTATCTTCTAACCCTATCCCTCTCCTATAAATAGGGGTGTTTGGGGAGAGATTGGTTCACCTAATCATTACAAGAAAAATTCAAAAGTTTAAGGCATTCAAAAGAGCTTGGTTTCTTTGTTTTTGTGCTGAAATTCTCTCTCATTTTCTGAAGTGTTTTCAAGAATTCTTTGATTTCATTTTCTTTTCTCTTTACACACAAGAGCTTCATTCCTACTCATTGTTCTCTAAGGACCTTTTGTAAGGGAAGAGACAATTGAAAGAGAGAGTTTGTGGTCTTTTGACTACTCAGAAATTCCTTGTACTTGAGATTGTGGAGTTGGGTACTCCATTGTATTTGTGATCTTTGTGATAGTGGAAGTAGCTAGAATCCTTCTGGGGAAGGCGGGGAGTAGAGCTGGGTGCTCGAACCTCGATAACATATCTTTGTGTTTGCGATTGGTTTACTTTTCCTTGTCATTACTTATTGCTTGAGATTGTCATTGCCATATTCATTTTCATTCATATTGTCAATCATTATCCCATACAACAAGGTTGCATTGCGCACCTCTAACTCATTTTACGAGGAAGCCGGAGGAAGGAGTTCAGAGCCCTTAATAGGGAATTCGGCTCTTAGTCTTGTTTTGGGAGATTGTTGCATTACATTTGCATCATAATTTTTAAATTGCTCTTTGATTAGCATCATCACCTATTCAACCCCCCCTCTAGGTGATTTTCAGGGTAAACCTTAAACCTAGACGACTCCTAACTGGTTAGTCTGTTCAGGGGGGATATATTGCTGAATCTGACCACAAGTTAATCGGCCATGTAGGGGCAAGATTGGTGGGAGGTATCCACGCAGAAGCGACCAGCCTAATTAAGTCAAACCACCAGCCTTGGGGTTTCACCCCTCAATCCCCAACCTTAGTAACCAATTGGCAAGAGTCAGATTCAAATTAACTTCCCCCTTAGGTCAGTCTCCGAGATGTCCCTATAGCCAACGTCTACTCAGTTTTAATTAGGCTTGGGTTAGTGAGGGAGGAGATTGTTTGTGGGCTAAGGGAGGGTAATGACTTTCCCACCTTATCTTGTTTATAGGAGAAGCCCTTAAATAAGTTTAGTGCAGTGTACAAGTATATAGAAAAAAGTAACACTCAAGTAATATTTCATATAATACTGAACCTTATACTAAATGCTATGCACATATATCTTGGCTCAAGCACTCTTCAACAGTAAATAGAAAATGTAATGAAATAGACACGTGCCTAGATGCAAAGTCTAAATCATTTTTAGCATTTACAATAACTTTTTACTGTTGTGTTAGAAATGTATATACAGTGAGTCAAATAAGAAAATAAATGATACAGTTATTAAACTATGCAATTTCAGCCAACCTATAGAAAATTCAGCTTAGTAGTTCACTCAGATTACCACAGGAATGTAATAAATCTGAGGGCTTCTGGGCTCTGCTTTCTTGAGCAGAGTCCAGGGCTACTTATATGTCTACTACAACAAAAATTCCTTGTTATTAAATCTGTACACTAAGAATAAAGAGGAAAGTTAACAGAAAATGTAAATCTAAAAAGAGAATAACTTACCGTCCCTCCTCGGCAATTGCGCCAAAATTTGATTGAGGTTTTACCTGCACACAAAAATTCAGAATTTCAGAACTTAAGACGAAAGAGTGCAAGTATTCAATACTACCGCTATAGCAAGTGGCTATGCAGATCGTGATCCACAAGGAGGGACTAGCGTTGGATGCTCTTTTAGCAAGCTCTCTTTTAGGTTACAAAGAATGGCTAAAGATCTTCTTTTAGTCCTTAAAGGGAAAATGAAAAAGAGTTATAGTTAAGTTAGGAAGAAAGTGATAAATAGAGAAGGTGGAGAAAATGAAAGTGGATACGTACAAAGAAATGAAAAGAGTGAAAGAAATTTGAAAGATTGTTGTGTTGGTAATTTACACTAAAATTAAAAGAAAAGAAAAGCTAAAAGAAAAACTTACCTCCTTTGGTTGATGACTTACTTGGAACCCTTGCATGTTTTACCTTGCTTCGGAGGTGATCAATGCATAACCCATAAGATCCAGCTCAGTTCCCATTCGCATTACTTCATCAAAATGAGCAAGAATGAAATGATATGTTTTGGTCCCGAGATGATGCCAATTGTGGATCTAAAATACAATGTCAACACATATACTAAACAAAGGATGATTAGAATTAAATAAATAAAGAACTTGCAATAAAAGGAAATTAAATCTCAGAAAAGTTAAGCAAGCGCAAACACGAGAGATTTATCCTGGTTCGGTCCTTGTGACCTACACCAGTCCCTAAGCCACCCGCTTAAGATTTTCCTTTATCCTTTGACTTTGTACACCCAAAATCAACACCTTGTATCCCACATGACAAATCCCCTTTGCCAAATGTATACAACTCTTCTTACAATAAAGAAGACCACAACACCTTGTACTGAAATCACCTAAGGGGGGTGAATAGCTGATAATGCTAATCAATGCACAATTAAATTTTGATATGATGCAACAATCATCCAAAGCAAGACTAGAAGCTGAATACCCCATGAAAGGTTCTGAACTCCTTCCTCATGATTCCTCTAGATAAGAGTTTGAGGTGCGTATTGCAATCTTGTTGTATGAGTATTTGATCGACAATATGAATATGAAACAAGTGACTATTGCAATGAATATATAGGGCAAGTAATTGGAGCAATGAATATAAAGCAAGGAATGAAAGCATGTAAACCAAACGTAAACACAGAGAATTTTTCCGAGGTTCGAGCACCCAGCTCTACCGCCCCGCCTTCACCCAGAAGGATTTCCAACCACTATAACTTCACAAAGAGTTACAATCACACTGGAGTACCCAACTCCTCAATCACGAATACAAGTATCTCTTGGTGATCAAAAGACCACAAACTCTCTTTTGAAAAAGCCTTTTTCCCTTACAAGAACCCTACAGAACAATGTGTAGGATTGAAGCTCAAGCATTGTAAGTGGAAAAGAAAATGAAATTGAGAGAGTTTTGAAATAAAAACTTCAGAAAAGAGAGAGATTTTTCAGCCCAAAAACAGAGAACAAAACTCTTTTGAAAGCTTTTAAACTTTGAATATTTTTGCAAATGATTGTTGTAAATCCCACAACCCTAATCACCCCTATTTATAGAATAGAGCTAGGGATTAAAGGGTAAACTAATACACTAAGTAATTAGGAAGTATTTGACCCAAAAACCAGCCCCTAACCACGTTTAGAGACAAAAAGGTCATTTAAAAACGTGTATTAAAAATTAGCCGTTAAGGCAGAAACACAGCCTCGGTCGACCGGTCGGTCGACCGGGTTTCAAAAAATAGATCCGTTGCAGGCCCACGGTCGACTGCAGCAAACAGAGAGTTGCTGGCTTTCAGTCAGCCGAAGGTCGGTCGACTGAACAGGGGTCCGGTCGACCGCCCGGTTGACCGGGAGACGTGCACACATGCACGCACCCAAATGGTCAGATTTTCGGTCGACCAGTCGGTCGACCGATATAACCTGAAACAGAGTCGGTCGACCGGCCGGTCGACCGCCTCAGGTCAAAAACTGAAATTTAAAAAGAATTTTGAGGTGATATTGATGGTTTACAAAATAGTTTCGATCAGAACTATGTATAATATGCAGAATTGAGTTTATAAGTAATAGACTATATTTAAAAATATTTTGTATATATATATAGGAGAAATTTTTAGAAAAGACATGTGCGCAAAAACTTGTGTGTAGGAATTTTGAGCTTCAAACCTATTCACTATTCTTTAACAAAACTATAAAACTAAAAACAAATATAATGAAGTCTCTGAGCCATAATGAAGTCTTGAGCCATGCAATGTCATGCTAGAGCCTTCTCTTCTATGGACATTTTCTCTTGTGCCATTTGCCTTATTTGCTCCATGAACCTAGAAAACCTTGCAATAGCTAAGCAATGGCCTTCGTAAAAGGTACTAACCAGAAACTCATCTTAAACAAACTTATTAGTACCATATAGCTTCTATGTGTTTTGTTATCATCAGAACTTTAAACAAATGGAGAGTGTAACCTTTTGGGCCAACAATCTCCCCCTTTTTGATGATGACAAAACATATAGGCTATATCAAAAAGATATAAAGCGATATATCAAAAAGATATAAAGAGAGAGGTAAAACTGCCCCTCAAATTATGCTATATTAAACAAGTAAAAGCAATTTAAAAACCGTAAAGAACAATAATTTGAATTTTTAAATAGCAAGCAAAAACATGAAACATGAGATTACATGAAACATGAGACTAAAAACTCTTGCAAAAACCATATACACTTGCAAAACTCATATATACCTCATATACAAGAAACTCATCATGCCCATATTTCTCCCCCTTTTTGTCATACATCAAAAAGAAAAAAAATTATTCAATAACACAAACATTAAGTTCACCACATATAAAGGAAAATCTATTAAAATCAAGTGGTTTAGTGAAAATATCGGCAAGTTGCAAATCTGAAGAAACATAATCAATCTCTATATCACATTTCTCAAAATGATCTCTAAGAAAGTGATATCTAATCTCAATGTTCTTAGTCTTACTATGTTGATTTGCATTCTTAGTGATTGAGGCAAAACATGCACACAAAATACGAGATTTCAGAACTTATAATAAAAATGTGCAAGTGCTCAATTCTTCCGCTATAGCAAGTGGCTATGCGGGTCGTGATCCACAAGGAGGGTTTTGCGATAGAAGCGTTTACGTTCTTTATTGAAATCTTATGAACACAAAACGATAGTTCTTCTCTGTTTTTAAGTTAAGAAAATGAAAAAGAAAGTTATGTTAAAGTTAAGAAGAAAGTGAGAGATGAAGAAGGTGGAAAATCAGAAAACAATAAAAGCGACTATGTACAAATGGAGTGAGTGGAGAAGAAAGAGTTGGAAGTGGTGATGATTTAATTTAAAGAAATGAAAGAAAGGAAAGAAAAGGAAGGAATACTTACCTAGGTTGAGTGATGACTTACCTGGAAACCGTTGCATGTTCTACCTTTGCTTCGGAGGTGTTCAACGCATAGATCATAAGCTCGAGCTCAGTCCCCGTGCATATTATATCGTCAAGCATATCAAGAACGAAGTGATGCGGAGCTTGGAAGAGGAGAACGTCTTCATGAACTACCGCTGGCTCTCACGTAGCTTAGTTATACTTGCTTTGGAATTCACTTGTAAACTCAACAAATACAACTAAGGTAAAGTAGAAGAGGAAGAAGAAAGCAAAAGAAAAGGAAAGTAAAGATACGAACATAAATAAAAGTTTACCTTTATTGCTTGAAACAATGAAAGAAAGGAGGAGGGTACATCGGTGTCACTCTCAACATATGCCTCTCTCTTACTTACATGAATCATCATCTAATCCAAAGCTTACATACACATTACAATTACATAATAAAGAAAAGAAAAACCTAAACTATAAATGAAAACTAGGCTAAATCCTACTCTGCATGTTCGTCCAATTTTCCGTGCAAATACAGGCCTTTTATAGGCAAAACCCTAACCATCAGGATCCCGGGGAGATCGGGGGAGCAAACGCTCCCCCTAACTCCCCAACAATGCCACGGAAAGGCGGCTTTTGCCGCGTTTCCGCGGCCAGGGTGTGGCCAGATGGCCACACCCTGTTGGTGGGTCATCTTGGGATTATCTTCTGACTTTATCCATTGTTGGTGTCTTCGTTTGAGTCCCGGATTCTGACGAAATGGCCTTGGATTCTTGGTTTTAACCGATTGATTCTGAGAGGATTCTTCTCAACCGGTTTTCAACCTCTTGAATTTGCCCTGATTTAGTGAGTGCGAATTAATTCTGATTTAATTCAGAATTCTGGTAGGCTTTTGGGCTCATTTCTCTTCATCTCCTCAAGGATTGGGCCTGCAAATAAATTTAGCATTTAATTAGGACAATGCAGGCTTTTATTCTAAAATAAGTATGGAAATATGATATTAAATATGCAACATTAGCGACCAATCACACCCCCATACCTATCTTTTGCTTGTCCTCGAGCAAAACAACTAAACTATACTAAGGATTATTAGACCACTTTCGCAGGTCACGCGATTGCACTGAGCGTGTGCAACAAGCCGTTAAACCTCTAGGTTCCCCCTAGAGGACGAGTTTTGTCTCGTGAGGGTTTTCAGCGGATTGTACCCACAAAAACCATAAAGAAAGAGAAATAAAGAGTTAGTATTTTCGAAAAGTATTTTGAAAGAGAAAAATATTTGAAATATAATGGTAAGATCTAAGCAATCTATAAGTTATAGAAAAACCAAATTTTCATTCCTAAACTTAGTCTCTATTCAAAAATTTGTTATCAATCAAAGTAAGGGGTCAAATTGTACTTCTCATCTAGTCTTTTACTTTACCCTAAGTCATATGCACCTTGTGACTGTGAAAATTTTGACTAAGGGTTCATTAACTCTAACTCTTATGCCTTATATATATATATATATATATATATATATATATATATATATATATATATATATATATATTGGTATTATTCCTTAGTTCTATTAGGCTTTCTAATCTGCCCATGTAACGAGCCTCTAATCGATGACTCACAAACCAAACGGTCTTAGGGCACCGGTGAGAAGACACCCCTAGGACTTAAGGACTTGAGCAAACAAGGCCACAAAACTAAGGATTTTATTATATGAACCTCTTTTAGGCGTGAATACTTATGCTTTATTAGGCACAAATACCCAGCTTAATCAGAGGATTTTTCTTTTAAAACTTATCTAATCATCTTTCGCATAAATACTAAGGCTTGCTTAGGCCAAAGCACCTAGCTAGTCAATAATTAGATTTGTTTGTATATATATATATATATATATATTTATAACTTATCTAATCATCTTTCGCATAAATACTAAGGCTTGCTTAGGCCAAAGCACCTAGCTAATCAATGATTAGACTTGTTTTTTTTTTCTTTTTTTTTCTTTTTTTTTTATAAGGCATAAGAATCTTTGTTTTTGAACCCTAAGTGTGTAAGTGTATGAAGTGTGCATATTTCATCAAGGTAAAGATCAAGACCAAATTACTTTGACAAATTATCTTCCTAACTGTAAAAATCAAACAAATAATCTTATTTTGACCAAGTATAAGAAATTCTAATTTGGATTTTCCTATTCCTTAAAATTAACTTAATTTCTTACAAAAATAAGTCAAAATATTGTTTCTATTTTTCAAAAAGTTTTTAAAAGTAAAGAAAAATGTAAAAAAAAAAATTTATTTTAAAGAAAAAAGAAAAGTTATGTTAGACCCTCCCCCACACCTATCTCATGCATTGTCCTCAATTATTGAATTAATGCATAGATGCATGAAAAAGAAGAAAGGGAAGGAAAAGGTTACCTTAAGGTGGTGGTTCCGGTGGTGGTCTGATTGGTCCACGAAACGCGGCCCAATCAACTTTTCTTGGGGCTCGGAGGAACCCACTAGAAATATCTTAAATATAACCCATTAAAAAGATTTGTCCATAAAGGATTTTTATTAAGTATTTGACCCCATCTAATTTTCATATTCCATAACTAATTTCGGAGTCAAATTTGTCAACCACCTCGTCCCAGAAAGGAGTATGAAATGATAGAATGATTGACTTGGACTCAGGAAGTACAGGAACTAATACCGACTCAGGAAGGTGACTTAAGTCAAGTAAAGGTTCAAGAGTCGAAATTGGTTCAGGAATAGGGTCCAAGTCAAGAAGTTGAAACTCAAGTCCACATGTATTTTTCAATAATGGAATGTGACCTAATATGGGTGATTCCAGTTCAGGAATGATAGGTGGAGGAATCAAAACTGACACTAAAATATTACTCAAGTTTGGTAACACAACAGGAGTCAATATTGATTCAGAAAGTTGAACTGGATCACAGATTTGAGAATCTAGGTCACATATCTCATTGAGTTCAATATCAAAAAATTGAGAACTTGCCAATTTGTCAATAGGACTTTCAAAATTGTATAATTGGTCAAGTTCAATATGATCCTCAAAGACGGGGGATTCAATTTCATGATGAATAGGCATAGGATCCAACATTGACTCGGGGAAAAGATTGAAATCAGGTGAAGATACCGGAGTTATAATCGAATCAGGAAGTAGAATTGAATCACTAAGTTGGGGTTCAGGATCATATTTATTTTCAAGTTCTATTTCAGGGAAAGGAAAACTTGCTAAACTATCAATATCTTTTTCAAAATTTAGAGTTTGGGCAAGTTCAAATGATTGTTCTGAAATGGAATCTTGATTTCCAAAACTACATGACTCTTCGGCTCTAACAGAATGGTTAGTGACATCAGAACTGGTCCAACGGTGAGAACGTAGAGATTCGACCATCATATCTATGTCACGATTACGAGCATTTTGAGCATGAGTCATGGCTTCTAGCATCTTTTCATAGTTGATGGGTTCATTGCCTTGTTGAAAAGATGAAGAGTTGTTTTGGAAGTGGTAGTGAAATTGTGAGTCCATCAGATTTTGTGATTGTTGTTTGGACTCACGCATACTCCTTTCCAAAATTGATGGTTTCCTATTTTGGACGGGTGGAAATGAGTATGAATCTTGAAAATACTGTGGACTAGGTGGAGAAGGAGGACAAGTTGGTTGATAATTATGCTCGGGGGAGGTGAATCCCCACTGACTCGGTGAAGAGTTGAAATTATTATGGACATTATAGTTATTAGATGGGGACATGGGTTATATTGATTCGGATAAGACCAATCCGGCACACTAGGTTGGTTAAAGTCATGATATGCCAGGTTGGTAATATTCGAAAATAAACTCGGTGTGTAATATGGATTATTATTAAAGTTAAAAAATTATTATTATAAGCCATATCACACAATAGAATACACACAAAAAAGAAAGAAAAGCAAACAAATAAACAAACAAGAAAGAAAAAATTCTAACCTAAGTTAGGGTAGACCTAAACCTAGACAACTCCTAACTGGTTAGACTGTCCACGGGAGGTTTAATGTAGACTTTGACCACAAGCTAATCAGCCAGGTCAGGGCAAGATTGGTGGGAGGTTTTCCGTCAAAGACGTTCCTTAATTAAATAACCACCAATCTTCGGGCTTTCGGCCCTTAATCCCTTTCCTGGACACTGATATGGCAAGAGTTAAGTTCCAACACCTTTCCCCCTTAGGATAATCTCCTAATTGAGTCCAAGATGTCCCTAGGGCCAACATCTACTCATTTTAAGTTAGGCTTGGGTCAGTGAGTGCTTGGATTCTGATTTTTGGGCTAAGGAAGGGTGATTAAATCCCCACCTTATCTTGTTAATGGGTGGTGCCCTTAAAATCAGTTTTTGTGCAAGTGTACAAGATAAATAAGATGCACTCAAAGCGATATAAATCAACCAAGAGATAGTCCTATTCTAGATGTAATGCATACGTACCTTGCTCCAGCACTCTTCAACAGTAAAGTAAAGGAATTAAAAAGACACGTGCCTAAGATGCAAACGTCTAATCAATTTTTTAACTTTTTCAACAAACTTTTTACTGTTGGTTTATTAGCAGGTTATGGTGATGGCATATAGGAAATAAAGTTGAAGGAAGCTATGTTTTTGCAAAGCAAGCAACCCTGCACAAAACCTGTTAGTAGTCAACTCTTCTTTGCCGCAGATCCGCGGCTTTGGCCGCGCAAACGCGACAAATCAGAGGGCCCTTGGTCTCTGCTTTCTACAGCAGAGGCCCAAGACCACTTATGTGTTACTGCAATCTTCTTTCCTGCTTTGCTTGCCCTGTAACCTGCAACAGAGAAGAAAATTCGTTTTAGTTCTAAAAAATTTTCAATAAAAATTCAGATTTCAATAAAAACAATGTTACCCTCCCCGGCAACGGCGCCAAAATTTGATTGAGGCAAAACCTGCACACAAAATACGAGATTTCAGAACTTATAATAAAAATGTGCAAGTGCTCAATTCTTTCGCTATAGCAAGTGGCTATGCGGGTCATGATCCACAAGGAGGGTTTTGCGATAAAAGCGTTTACGTTCTTTATTGAAATCATATGAACACAAATCGATAGTTCTTCTCTGTTTTTAAGTTAAGAAAATGAAAAAGAAAGTTATGTTAAAGTTAAGAAGAAAGTGAGAGATGAAGAAGGTGGAAAATCAGAAAACAATAAAAGCGACTATGTACAAATGGAGTGAGTGGAGAAGAAAGAGTTAGAAGAGGTGATGATTTAATTTACAGAAATGAAAGAAAGGAAAGAAAAGGAAGGAATACTTACCTAGGTTGAGTGATGACTTACCTGGAAACCGTTGCATGTTCTACCTTTACTTCGGAGGCGTTCAACGCATAGATCATCAGCTCGAGCTTAGTCCCCGTGCACATTATATCGTCAAGCATATCAAGAACGAAGTGATGCGGAGCTTGGAAGAGGAGAACGTCTTCATGAACTATCGCTGGCTCTCACGTAGCTTAGTTATACTTGCTTTGAAATTCACTTGTAAACTCAACAAATACAACCAAGGTAATGTAGAGAGGAAAAAGAAAGAAAAAGAAAAGGAAAGTAAAGATACGAACATAAATAAAAGTTTACCTTTATTGCTTGAAACAATGAAAGAAAGGAGGAGGGTACATCGGTGTCACTCTCAACATATGCCTCTCTCTCTTACTTACATGAATCATCATCTAATCCTAAGCTTACATACACATTACAATTACATAATAAAGAAAAGAAAAACCTAAACTACAAATGAAAACTAGGCTAAATCCTACTCTGCATGTTCGTCCAATTTTCCGTGCAAATACAGGCCTTTTATAGGCAAAACCCTAACCATCAGGATCTCGGGGAGATCGGGGGAGCAAACGCTCCCCCTAACTCCCCAACAATGCCGCGGAAATGTGGCTTTTGCTGCGTTTCCGCGGCCAGGGTGTGGCCAGATGGCCACACCCTGTTGGTGGGTCATCTTGGGATTACCTTCTGACTTTATCCTTTGTTGGTGTCGTCGTTTGAGTCCCGGATTCTGACGAAATGGCCTTTGATTCTTGGCTTTAACCGATCGATTCTGAGAGGATTCTTCTCAACCGGTTTTCAACCTCTTGATTTTGCCCTTATTTAGTGAGTGCGAATTAATTCTGATTTAATTCAGAATTCTGGTGGGCTTTTGGGCTCATTTCACTTCATCTCCTCAAGGATTGGGCCTGCAAATAAATTTAGCATTTAATTAGGACAATGCAGGCTTTTATTCTAAAATAAGTATGGAAATATGATATTAAATATGCAACATTAGCGACCAATCACTTAGTCATATGTATAGTACTAGTATTATCACAAAATATTTTTATATGGTCATAATGCAAATCATAATCAAGGAGAGTATGTTTCAACCAAAGGACTTGTGCACAACAAGCCCCCGCCGCAACATACTCCGTCTCGACGGTTGAGAGGGCTACCAAATTTTGTTTCTTAGAGGACCATGAAATAAGACAATTACCAAGAAATTAACATGTCCTACTAGTACTCTTTCTATCCACTCTACAGCCCGCATAGTCGGCATCCGAAAAACTCGTCATAGAAAAATCTCCGATTTTCGGATACCAAAGACCCATTCCAATAGTGCCCTTAATATAACGCATGATGCGTTTTACCGCAATAAGATGAGACTCTTTAGGACACGATTGGAATCTAGCATAAAGACACACACTAAACATGATATCCGGCCAATGATCACCCAAAGCAAGACTAGAAGCCGAATACCCCGTGAAGGGCTCTGAACTCCGTCCTCGTGATTCCTCTAGATAAGAGTTTGAGGTGCGTATTGCAATCTTATTGTATGAGTATTTGATCGACAATATGAATATGAAACAAGTGACTATTGCAATGAATATATAGAGCAAGTAATTGGAGCAATGAATATAAAGCAAGGAATAAAAGCAAGTAAACCAAACGCAAACACAGAGAATTTTTCCGAGATTCGAGCACCCAGCTCTACGTCCCCGCCTTCACCCAGAAGGATTTCCAACCACTATAACTTCACAAAGAGTTACAATCACACCGGAGGTACCCAACTCCTCAATCACGAATACAAGTATCTCTTGGTGATCAAAAGACCACAAACTCTCTTTTGAAAAAGCCTTTTTCCCATACAAGAACCCTATAGAACAATGTGTAGGATTGAAGCTCAAGTATTGTAAGTGGAAAAGAAAATGAAATTGAGAGAGTTTTGAAATAAAAACTTCAGAAAAGAGAGAGATTTTTCAGCCCAAAAACAGAGAACAAAACTCTTTTGTAAGATTTTAAACTTTGAATATTTTTGCAAATGATTGTTGTAAATCCCACAACCCTAATCACCCCTATTTATAGAATAGAGCTAGGGATTAAAGGGTAAACTAATACACTAGGTAATTAGGAAGTATTTGACCCAAAAACCAGCCCCTAACCACGTTTAGAGACAAAAAGGTCATTTAAAAACGTGTATTAAAAAGTAGCCGTTAAGGCAGAACACAGCCTCGGTCGACCAGCCGGTCGACCGGGTTTCAAAAAATAGATCCGTTGCAGGCCCACGGTCGACCGCAACAAACAGAGAGTTGCTGGCTTTCAGTCGGCCGAAGGTCGGTCAACCGAACAGGGGTCCGGTCGACCGGGAGATGTGCACACATGCACGCACCCAAACGGTCAAATTTCCGGTCGACCGGTCAGTCGACCGATATGACCTGAAACAGAGTCGGTCGACGGGCCGGTCGACCGCCTCAGGTCAAAAACTGAAATTTGAAAAGGATTTTGAGGAGATTTTGATGGTTTACAAAATAGTTTCGATCAGAGCTATGTATACTAGTCAAAAATGAGTTTATAAGTAATAGACTATATTTAAAAATATTTTGTATATATATAGGAGAAATTTTTAGAAAAGACATGCGCGCAAAAACTTGTGTGTAGAAATTTTGAGCTTCAAACCTATTCACTATTCTTTAACAAACTATAAAACTAAAAACAAATCTATTGAAGTCTCTGAGCCATAATGAAGTCTTGAGCCATGCAATGTCATGCTAGAGCCTTCCCTTCTATGGACATTTCCTCTTGTGCCATTTGCCTTATTTTCTCCATGAACCTAGAAAACCTTCCAATAGCTAAGCAATGGCCTTCGTAAAAGGTACTAACCTGAAACTCATCTTAAACAAACTTATTAGTACCATATAGCTTCTATGTGTTTTGTTATCATCAAAACTTTAAACAAATGGAGAGTGTAACCTTTTAGGCCAACATGTACAACTTCTCTTCTACACCAAGAAGACGCTCTTGTACAATGCTTCCTTTGAGTGATTACAAACTTTTCTATAAGCCTTGAATGTGAATGTGCTTGTGAACAAGGGCTATTATAGGTTGACTTTCAGAAATCTTCACTTTGGAGTAGGAATTTGGTGAAGAAACAGAAAGTGGGAACAGTTTTCAGAGAACCAGAATTTTGAACAAGATTTTTGGTCAGAAAACTATAGATTTGAATTAGTATTTTAAACCTAAGATAACAACCCTATTTATAGCTGAAATCTATAGTCAGTTAGGGTCGTTAGGGAAGTTATCAATTCAAATTTGAAATTTAAAACGTTGGATAAAACACCAGAAATCACCAACTGCATAACAGTCAGAAACTGCTATTAGTCGACTAGGGTAGGAAGGTTAGTCGATTAGTCTACGATTATGCATTATTATATCGCATTTCCCTACCGATTTATTAATAAATTGTCGGTCTAAACCGTGTTTTGGTCTCTATTGCAGGTAAATCCAGAGTTCAAGGGCAAAGGAGTAATAAGAGCCTAATTAATTCCATTTTATGGTAATTAATCCCGCATTACTTGAACGCCAAGCAAGGGATCATCTAGAAGATACGATGAACCTAGACTCTTATGCACGTTAGACAAATATGCGGGCGAAATTACCAGAAAAGGAATACACCAAGAAGATCCTGGAAGCCAGCGGAAGCATCGCACCAAAACCAGGGACTTTTGTCCCTGATATTGCCGCGAAAACGCGGCATTTTCCGCGTTTTCGTGGCAATGAAGTGGAGCCACGCGTCGATTTTCGACGCGTGGCCCTGTCTCGTCTTCTAGAGGCTTCCTATGCCTATAAATACGTCTGCAGTCAGCCAAAACGAAGGCAGTCTTCATTTTTAAGAGTAGGTTCTGATTCTAGGAGAAGTTTAGTATAGTGTAGGTAGGTGCTCTTCATTTCTCTTGTATTTTCATTTCTTTTTAGATCAATGTAGTAGGGCTGAGAGATTCATAGAGAGAGAGAGACAGAGAGGAATTGATGTAATAGATGGTGACAGTCTATATAAAGGTGCCTCCTTTCTCCTCCAATGTAATCTCCTTCATCTTCTACATGATGTTTTGCTAACTTTTCTTCTCATGGCAATCTAACTACTAACCACTAACCATCTAACCACTTACTTGATAATCCACATGAATCGAGTAGCCTCTACTAAGGCCTTGTTCTTGCAAGAGCCATTGATGGCTCATGATGATGGGTTCTAACATCTAACTTACTAACTTGCTAACCAAACTAACTCTCTCTTATTTCATGCTTTCTTTTAATGGTTGATGAGTAAATGCTTGTATTAGCTTGATCTTGATGCATGTTTGATTGTGATGAACCATCTATGTACCATGCTTTGTATCGTCTCTTGAAGCCAAGGATTAGTGATGGCCGAGGATCAAAATGTGAGGCAACTATCATGAAGAGGTTAGCATGGTTAGTGGATCATTTAGTAGTTAGTAGCCATGAGTTTTCTTTTATCTTGTTTTTGAAATCAATTTTCAAAATTCTTTTTATCATTTTCATCGTTGTGTTCATCGCCTTCTTATTTCATGCTTTGTTTTAATGGTTGATGAGTTTATGCTTGTATTAGCTTGATCTTGATGCATGTTTGATTGTGATGAACCATCTATGTGCCATGCTTTGTATCGTCTCTTGAAGTCAAGGATTAGTGATGGCCGAGGATCAAAATGTGAGGCAACTATCATGAAGAGGTTAGCATGGTTAGTGGATCATTTAGTAGTTAGTAGCCATGAGTTTTCTTTTATCTTTTTTATGAAATCAATTTCCAAAATTCTTTCTATCATTTTCATCGTTGTTTTCATCGCCTTCTTAGTTCATCTTTGTTTCATCTCCTTTTCTATTTTGTTTTCCAAACCACTCTTCTATTTGGTTTTTACATCGACGTTTTCATCGCTCTCCTCACCTACCACATTCTGGATTTCCTTTTCTTTTTCTTTTCACTCTTTTCCTAATTCTTTTAACAAAGAAGAACTGTTAACAAACAACGTGAATAGAAACTGTCAATGCTTCTATCGCCTCCCTTCCCTGTGGATATGACCCGTTAAGCCAATGCTATAATGGAAGTATCGAGGGTACATTAGCACACATTCGAGTTTTTCATTGATTTTATAAATACACACTTTTGAGTGCTAGTTCCGCCCCGATCAATCAATTTTTGGCGCCGTTGCCGGGGAAGGGAATGGTTTTGTTTTCACGTTTTTGTTAACATTGTCTTCTCTGTTTTGGTGTGTAGGGCAATATTTGCAGGTGCTTAACATTGTAGTACATAAACTAGCTTTGCCTTTCCCTGCTCTTGAAAGCAGGGCCCCAGCTTTTAAAGAACTGCCGCGTAACCGCGACTTTTGCCGCGAAAACGCGGCCATGTTGTAAAAATTGTGTATCTTGTTATGCTGGGACGTGTGAATTGTAATAGCTAGTGGATATGTATTATTACTTTCCTGCTTTGATTGCCTACACACCGCAATAAATTAAAGAACTAAAATACGGTATTTAGACGCCTTTAAAATGGTTTAAACATTTGCATTTAGGCACGTGTCAATTCAATCTCAATATACTGTATTTTGTTCTGTTGTTGTGATCTAGATGGAGATGTACATATGGCATGCATATAGCATAAGACAAACACGTGGGTGATTTATCGTTTTGTGTTATATTCTTGTCTATATTGCACACTTGCACGAATTGGACTTAAGGGCAAAACCCAAACAAGATAAGGTGGGATTTAATTACCCTTCCTTAGCCCAAAAATCACCTCCCCACTCACACAACCCAAGCCCTAATCAAAATTGATAGACGTTGGCCCTAGGGACATCTCGGACTCATTAAGAGTTGTCTAGGTCTAGGTCAACCCTACTATAGGCTTGGTTTTGATTTTTTCTTTTCTTTTTGATTGTTGTTTGATTTTTTTCCTTTTTGTTTGTGATTGTTTGTGAAATGGAATTCAATAATAACAATTCTTTCAATCCGAATATGAATCCATATTTCACACCAACCCCATTTGATTCGGATAATTCCAACCCGGCATTTTACAATATGCACCAACCAAATACACCGGGTTGGCCTTATCCGAATCAATACAACCCATACCCACATTCTTATGACTATAATTTCCAAAATAATTTCAACTCGTTACAGAGTCAATGGGGATTCAACTCCCCCGAGTTTAATTTTCAACCTCCTTGTCCCCCATGTCCACCTTGTCCACAATTTACACAATATCCATTCCCCGATTTCGCTTCCTGTACTCCTTTTTCTGGACTTCCTATTAAGAAAAATCTAAGTTAAGAAAGAGTATAGAAGCCAATCTACAAGAGGCCGAGCGACAACATTATAAAATGTTGGCCTCTCCAATTCCACAATATTTTCAAGAATCTTACTCAGTTCCACCTTCTCATAATGAACAACCATCAATTTTGGAAATGAGTATGCGTGAGTCCAAACAACAATCACAAAATCTGATGGACTCACAATTTCACCACCAATTCTAAAACAACACTTCATCTTTTCAACAAAACGATGAACCTATCAATTATGTAAAGATGCATGAAGCCATGACTCAGGCTCAAAACGCTCATAATCGTGACATAGATATGATAATCCAAACCCTACCTTCTCATCGTTTGACCATTTCTGATGTCACTAACCATTCTGTCAGAGCCAAAGAGTCATGTTGTTTTAGAAATCAAGATTCAATTTCAGCACACCCATCTGAACTTGTCCAAACTTCAAATGTTAAAAATCCCATTGACATTTTGGCAAGTTATCCTTTTCCTGAAATTGAACTTGAGCATGAATATGATCATGAACGTCAAATTAGTGATTCAATTCTACTTCCTGATTCAATTATGACTCCGGTGACTTCACCTATTTCAATCTTTTTCCCGAGTCAGTATTGGATCCAGTGCCAGTCCATTGTGAAATTGAATCACCAATCATTCATGATGATCATATTGAACTTGACCAATTTCATACTTTTGAAAATCCCATTGATAAATTGGCAAGTTCTCATTTTTGTGGAATTGAACTCAATAAGGAATGTGACTTTGATCCTCAAATTTGTGATCCAGTTCAAATTCTTGAATCACTATTGACTCCTATTTTGTTACCCAATTTGAGCAACATTTTAGAGTCAGTTTTGATTCCCATACTTGTCATTCTTGAACTTGAATCACCAATCTTAGATAGTCACATTCCATCATGGGGAAATGAATGTGGACTTGAGCTTCATCTTCTTGATTTGGACCCACTTCCTGAACCAATCTCGACTCCCGAACCTTTACTTAACTTAAGTCTTTTTCCTGAGTCGGTATTAGTTCATGTGCTTCCTGAGTCCAAATCAATCATTCCATCTTTTTATACTCCATTTTGGGACAAAGGTGTTGATAAATTTGACTCTGAAATTATTTTGAAAATTTGAAAATTAGATGGGGTAAAATTCTTAATAAAATCATAAATATATACATCATTCTAGTGGGTTGTATTCTTGAGGTCTCTGTGGGTTCCTCACGACTCCGCGCAAGAATGATTGGGCCGCCTTTCGTGGACCAATCCGACCACCACCAGAACCACCACCTTGAGGTGATTTTTCCTTCCCTCTCTATTTGTTTCATGCATACATACATCACGATGCATTGAGGACAATGCATGGGATAAGTGTGGGGGAGGGTTTACTAACTTAGAGTTTTTAGATTTTCTTTCTTTTACACTTCTTTTAGGATAGTTTTAGAAATCTTCCCTTTTGTATAGGAATTTTCTCTTTCTTTAAAAACTTTTTGAAATAAAAGACAAAGTTTTGACCTATTTTTAAGAAAATTAAGATGATCTGAGAAATTAAGAAAACCTTAATTATGACATCTTAAACCTAGTTGAAATAATGGATCTTGTTTAAAATTATAGGCTAAGTAAGATAAATTGGAGAGATAATTTTATCTTGAATTTTTGCCTTAGATAATATACACTTCACACTTACACATTTTTGGGATGGAAACAAAGACCTAAAATGCCATAAAGCAAAAAATAAATAAAAAGAAAAAATATATATATAAATAAAACATCACTTATTAAGCTGGATAACTATGCCTCAAGAAGCATGATTATTCACGCCTAACGGTGGTCAAAAGAATCAAATAAACCCCCTTCGTTTTGTGGCCTTGTTTATTTGAGTCCTTAAACCCGAGGGATGTTTTCTCATCTGGTGCCCTAAAACCGTCTGGTCTGGGAGTCATCGGTTATAGGCTCGCTACATGGGTGAACTAGAAAGCCTAAGAAAACTAAGGGAAGAAAAAAAATGAATAAATATACAGATATATATATATATATATATATATATATATAAATGGCTTGATGGTTAGAGTTGAAATCCCAGAAATCTTCACTATCACAAAGTGCATATTATCTAGGTTTTATGAGAGATAAAATATTCAATCCAATTTTGAATTCTTACCTTAATTGAAGACAAGATCTTGCATAGAGACTAAGTTTAAGGAAGAATGATTTGTGGTGGACTTATGACCATAGATCACTTATATTTTTGCAAAATTGTTCGAAAACAAGTCTCTCTTTCAAAATGCGTTTTCAAAATACTAACATTTGTCTTCTTTCTTCATGGATTTTGTGGGTGCAATCCGCTGAAAACCCTCAGGAGACAATACTCCTCCTCTAGGGTAACCTAGAGGTTTAACGGCTTGTTGCACACGCTCAGTGCAATCGCGTCACCTGCGAAAGTGGTGTAATAACCTCTATAGTATAGTTTTCTTTTCTTGTTTTGCTCGGGACGAGCAAAAGTTAAGTGTGGGGGTGTGATTAGTCTACGATTATGCATTATTATATCGCATTTCCCTACCGATTTATTAATAAATTGTCGGTCTAAATCGTGTTTTGGTCTCTAGTGCAGGTAAATCCAGAGTTCAAGTGCAAAGGAGTAATAAGAGCCTAATTAAGTCCATTTTATGGTAATTAATCCTGCATTACTTGAAGACCAACCAAGGGATCATCTAGAAGATACGATGAACCTAGACTCTTACGCACGTTAGATGAATATGCGGGCGAAGTTACCAGAAAAAGAATGTACCAAGAAGACCCTGGAAGCCAGCGGAAGCATCGCACCAAAACTAGGGACTTTTGTCCCTGGTATTGCCGTGTTTTCGCGGCAATGGAGTGGAGCCATGAGTCGATTTTCGACGCGTGGCCCTGTCTCGTCTTCTGGAGGCTTTCTATGCCTATAAATACCTCTACAGTCGGCCAAAACGAAGGCAGTCTTCATTTTTAGGAGCAGGTTCTGATTCTAGGAGAAGTTTAGTGTAGTGTAGGTAGGTGCTCTTCATTTCTCTTGTATTTTCATTTCTTTTTAGATCATTGTAGTAGGGCTGAGAGATTCATAGAGAGAGAGAGATAGAGAGGAATTGATGTAATAGATGGTGACAGTCTATGTAAAGGTGCCTCCTTTCTCCTCTAATGTAATCTCCTTCATCTTCTACATGATGTTTTGCTAACTTTTCTTCTCATGGCAATCTAACTACTAACCACTAACCATCTATCCACTTACTTGATAATCCACATGAATCGGGTAGCCTCTACTAAGGCCTTGTTCTTGCAAGAGCCATTGATGGCTCATGATGATGGGTTCCAACATCTAACTTGCTAACTTGCTAACCAAGCTAACTCTCTCTTATTTCATGCTTTCTTTTAATGGTTGATGAGTTAATGCTTGTATTAGCTTGATCTTGATGCATGTTTGATTGTGATGAACCATCTATGTGCCATGCTTTGTATCGTCTCTTGAAGACAAGGATTAGTGATGGCCGAGGATCAAAATGTGAGGCAACTATCATGAAGAGGTTAGCATGGTTAGTGGATCATTTAGTAGTTAGTAGCCATGAGTTTTCTTTTATCTTGTTTTGAAATCAATTTCCAAAATTCTTTCTATCATTTTCATCATTGTTTTCATCGCCTTCTTAGTTCATCTTTGTTTCATCTCCTTTTCTATTTTGTTTTCCAAACCACTCTTCTATTTGGTTTTTACATCGACGTTTTCATCGCTCTCCTCACCTACCACATTCTGCATTTCCTTTTCTTTTTCTTTTCACTCTTTTCCTAATTCTTTTAACAAAGAAGAACTGTTAACAAATAACGTGAATAGAAACTGTCAATGTTTCTATCGCCTCCCTTCCCTGTAGATACGACCCGTTAAGCCAATGCTATAACGGAAGTATCGAGGGTACATTAGCACACATTCGAGCTTTTCATTGATTTTATAAATACATACTTTTGAGTGCTAGTTCCGCCCCGATCAATCATTAGTCGACTAGAAGAGCAAAATTTTTAAAGGCTAGTCGACTAATATATGGGGTAAGTGGACTATACCTAGACTGATATGGATACAAGTTTCTAGAAAACTGTTTTTAGTCGACTATATAGACAAGGGTAGTCGACTATACTTTAGGGGAAGTCGACTAATTCTGATGCCAGACAATAAACAGAGAGTTGGAATATTTTTGTAGAAGAACTTAGTCGACTAGGGGATTTTACAAGTCGACTATGGGTTAGGTTAGTCGACTATACATAGAGGTCAAGTCGACTATATGGGTATTTGTGTGTGCGTTCAAGGCTTTTAACATTATTCTAAAAATACACAAAAATATCCAAAATCTTCAACTGAGATTGAGTAATCATAACTCTATATAAATGCTTGAGTTAAAGCTCCAAATGCATCTATATCACTTTGTTATCCATCATCAAAAACTTTCAATCTTGTAGGCTTCAACATTCTCCCCCTTTTTGATGATGACAACCTGTGTATATGAAAACCCATGAAAATATATCCATGGAACCTTGCATTGCCATATCATAAATGCCAAAATTCTATGTATCATATATGGTTCCCTGCATTGTCATATCACAAATGCCAAAAATATGTATCATATATCTATTTCCATAACACACATATGTCAATATCCATTGCCATAACACATATATATATGTAACACAGAATTTTCTCCCCCTTTGTCATATATATGCTCTGATACTAAATGTAGGATCTATATTCAAGCAACACAAACACTAGAGGGGAGGTGAATAGTATTTATAAATTTTTATATGAAATTACTTGAAGGAAATAAAAATTCACAAGATAAAACTCAGAAAAATGCAAATGCAAAGACAAGAGATTTATCTTGGTTCGGTTCTTGTGACCTACATCCAGTCCCCAAGCAATCCGCTTGAGATTTTTCTTTCCTGATTTGGATACACCCAAAATCAATACCTAGTACACCACTTGACAAACATCCTTTGCCAAATGTGTACAACTCCTCTTGCAACCAAGAGAACAAACACCTTATACAACTTCTCTTCTACACCAAGAAGACGCCCTTGTACAATGCTCCTCTTTGAATAACTACAGCTGATCCTATAAGCCTTGAATCTGAATGTGCTTGTGGACAAGGTCTCTTATAGGTGGATGATTGAGATTTTCCCTGCACACAAAATAAATAATATTAGATTTAGAACAAGTTGTGCAAGGTTCTCAATTCGAATCCGCGGTCGCAGTGGCTATGTGGGTCGTGATCCTCAGGGAGGGACTAGCGATGGAAGCTTTGTCAATAAGTTATCTATAAAATTTTTATTAATTTAAATTTAAGTTAGAAAGAAAGAAGAATGAGAATTAGAAGTGATATTTACAATGAAAGTGAGGAAAAGAATTTGGAAAGATGGAGATGGTGATCTAAACTAAAAGAAAGAAAACTAAAAACTATACATACATACCTCTTTTACCTTGCTTACCTTTGATCCGTGCGATGACTTACCTTGTCTTGGAAGGCGTACAAGTATGGCGTATAGGATCATCCACCTTCTTAATCTACACTACGAAAATAAAAGACAAACTAACGAAGGTTTTTCATCTCCATAGGCCATCAAGGGCTCTTCTTCGGCTAGGCAGTCTCAACGCAATTGGGTCTCATGGTTCACAAGACATTAGAGAGAAAATAGAAGAAAACAAGAATAAAAGAACACAAGAATAAACAAGAAATAAAGAACACAAACAAACCTCAAGTGGATTTCATTAACAATGGAAGAAAAGTAGGCTTACACCGCTGTCACCTCAGTACAAGCATGGACTCCTTTCTCCATGAAAGCTTCCTCCACTCTCAGTTACAAAATTTACAAAAGAAAAACGAAAATAAAATCTAACCTAAACTACAAGTTAGCCTAAGAAACCCTAGAATTTGCTCTGTAGATTCTGTACTTTTCTGGACGCCCTTCTCGTTGCACTGCAGAGGTATTTATAGGTGTAGAAGGACGTAGAGTCCAAATATAACTCTCCCACAAAAGCTGATCCCCAGACTCGTCCAGATTGCCGCAGAAACGCGGCTTGGGCCGCGTTTCCGCGGCCAAAGTGTGGCGGTTGGCCACGCGCTTTGGCGCGTGGCCTCCCCTGGTCCGTCCATCTGGGCTTTTTCTTCTGGAAGCTGCATCCTGGCTCTTAATCTTTTGATTTGGATATAACTTGGGAAGCAAGTTACCTAGATCCCAAATCTTTTATCCACGAATTTGTGATCTTAAATTCTCCTTCTTTGGCTTTTATCCTCATCCTGCAAGTGTTTAGGGTTGAATAGAAGTCTATCCTTCCCTCTTCTTTTAGTATTTGCAACTATTGCCCTTGGGTAATTGCAATTTTGACATTTGATAATTGCAACTTTTGTATTGGACTTGAATATGGGCTTTTGGGCTTCTTTTGAAGCTTTATTTCTTTATTTTTATTTCTCAAGGCCTGCACACAATAAATAATAAAATATTAGTTAATTGTGCATGATTATATGAATAAATATGAAAATGTGATGGTAAATATAATGATAAAAATGCACTTTTCACTACCAATCACACCCCCACACTTATCTTTTTGCTCGTCC
Source organism: Agave tequilana (assembly GCA_038442645.1). Lineage (NCBI taxonomy): Eukaryota > Viridiplantae > Streptophyta > Magnoliopsida > Asparagales > Asparagaceae > Agave > Agave tequilana. The sequence continues at coordinate 71,533 of JAVJIF010006749.1, forward strand.
TCGAGTAAAAATCAAAAAGAAAAAGAAAACTAATCTAGCTAACTCACTTTCGTAGGAATTACGGTTGCACTTAGCATGTGCAACAAGCCGTTAAACCTCTAGGTTACCCTAGAGGACGAGTGTTGTCTCGTGAGGGTTTTCAGCGGATTACACCCATAAAATCCACAAAAAGGAAATATTTGAAATACTTTTGAAAAGACTAAGTAATCCATAAGTTTTTAGGATTATCATTTTTATTCATTCTTAAACTTAGTCTTTATATAGTAAATTGTTTTCCATTTTAAGTAAGGATCAAAATTGGATTTGTGTTTAGTGTTTTTCGTTACCAAAAATCATATGCATCCTTATGAATTTTTACTAGGAATTCCTTAACTTGGATTCTCATGCCTCTTTATTGTTATTATTTTTTTCTTTTCTTCTCTTTTTTTTAAATATGTATAACTCATCTAATTTTCTTTCGTGTAAGCATGAAGGCTTCTTGAGGCTCTCATACCTAACTAATTGACTATTAGATGTGTTAATACATATATGAGTAATTTTTCTTAGTTTCCTTAGGCTTTCTAGTCCACCCATGTAGCGAACTTAAAGTCGATGACTCCCAAACTGGTCGGCTTTAGGGCACCAGGTGAGAAAACACCCCGCGGACTCAAATTCGAGTGAACTAGGCCCCAAAACTAAGGACTTTATTTTATTTACTCACCTTTAGGCATGAATACTTATGCTTCTTGAGGCACATGTATCCAGCTTAATTAGTGATTTTCTCTCTCTCTCTTTTTTTTTTATATGAGGCACAAAGGTCTTCGTCTTAGAATCCTAGATATGCTTTAGGTATGCAAATTTCATTAAGGTAAAAATTAAGACTAACTACTTATTCAATTTCTCCTCCTATACCTAAAATTTAAACAATTTATTTATTTTGACCAAGTTTTTAGAAATCCTAATCATGATTTTCCTAATCCTTAAGACTAACTTAGATTTCTTTCAAAAGATAAGTCAAAATATTGTCCTTCTTATATATATATATATATATATATATATATTGTTAGTTAGCAAATTTTGGTTAGTTTTTACCTATATTAGTATGTTAGTAAAGCCTACCCCCATACTTATCTCATGCATTGTCCTCAATGTATGAATGAATGCATATATGCATGAAAAGAACAAGGGAAGGCAGAAGTTACCTTAAGGTGGTGGTCTAATTGGTCCACGAAAGGCGGCCCAATCTACTTTTTGTGGAATTCGGGGGAACCCACCAGAAATCTTGCTTATATAACCCACTAAAATGTATGTATAATTATTTTTTAATAATTTCACTCCATCAAATTTCCATAATTCATAATTATATTCAGAGTCAATTGTGTCAACCGTCTTGTCCCAGAATGGAGAGTGAAAGATGGAATGATTGACTTGGACGTCATAAGTGCGGGAACGAATACCGTCTCAGGAAAGAAACTTAAATCAAGTAAGGGTTCAGGAGTCGGGCTAGGTTCAGGAAGTGGGTCCAAATCAATAAGTTGAAGCTCAAGTCCACAATAATCTTCCCACAATGGAATGTGACTCAATGGTGGTGATTCAAGTTCAGGAATGATAGGTGTGGGAATCAAAACTGACTCGAAAATATTACCGAAGTCGGGTAACAAAACAGGAGTCAATAATGATTCAGGAATTTGAACTTGATCATAGATTTGAGAATCTAGGTCACATATCTCATTGAGTTCAACCTCATAAAAATGAGAACTTGCCAATTTATCCATGGGACTTTCAAAATTGTAAAATTGGTTAAGTTCAATATGATCATCAAAAATGGGTGACTCAATTTCATGATGAATTGGCACAGGATCCAATGTTGACTCGGGAAAAGTGAAATCAGGTGGAGACACCGGAGTCATTATTGAATCAGGAAGTAAAATTGAATCATCAGGTGGGAGATCATGATCAGATTCATGCTCAAGTTCTATTTCAGGAAAGGAAGAACTTGCCAAACTATCAAAAATTAGAGTTTCGGCAAGTTCAAATGATGGCACTAAAGTAGAATCTTGTTGTCCAAAGCAACTTGGTTCGTCGGCTCTAAGAGAGTGGTCAGCGATATCAGAATTAGCCGGACGGTGAGAACGCAAAGATTGAACCATCATATCTAGTTCATGCTCACGAGCTAATCTAGCCTGAGTCATGGCTTCAAGCCTCTTTTGTGATTGGACTTGGAAAGAGGAAGTGTAATCATGATGAAGTTGTGAGTCGGTGGACTCACGCATCATCATGTCTAAGATTGATGGTGGTTGTTGCTTGGACTCGTGCATACTCATCATTTCTCAGATAGATGGTTTTCTATTCTGAATGGGTGGATCTGAGTATGAATCTTGGAATATTGTGGACAAGGTGGAGACGGAGGACAAGTCGGTTGAAAATTGGACTCGGGGGAAGCGAAACCCCATGAACTCTGTGAAGAGTTGAAAGTATGAAAATTATGGTCATAAGATGGGGGGCATGGGTTATAATCATTCGGATAAGACCATTTCGGCTAGGTTGGTCAAAGTTGTGATATGCCGGGATGGTAATATCCGAAAAATAGTTAGGTGTGTAATATGGATTAAAATTGGAAAAATTATTATTATATGCCATATCACACCGACACAACAAAGAAAAAGAAAACAAACAAATAAACAAACAAAAAAGAAAAAATTCTAACCTAAGTTAGGGTAGACCTATGACCTAGACGACTCCTAACTGGTTAGACTGTCCAAGGGAGGTAGGGTGCAGACTTTGACCACAAGTTAATCAGCCAGGTCAGGGCAAGAGTGGTGGGAGGTTTTCCGTCAAAGACGTTCCTTAATTAAATAACCACCAATCTTCAGGCTTTCGGCCCTCAATCCCCTTCCTAGACACTGATTTGGCAGGAGTCAACTTCCAGCACTGTTCCCCCTTAGGATAATCTCCTAATTGAGTCTGAGATGTCCCTAGGGCCAACGTCTACTAATTTTAAGTTAGGCTTGGGTTAGTGAGTGCTTGGGATATGATTTTTGGGCTAAGGAAGGGTGATGAAATCCCCACTTATCTTGTTAATGGGTTATGCCCTTAGAATAAATTTATGCAAGTGTACAAAATATGTAAATAAGATTCACTCAAAGCATTAACCAAGAGATGAGTCCTATTCTACATGCAATGCGAACGTACCTTGCTCCAGCACTCTTCAACAGTAAAATAAAGGAATTGAAAAGACACGTGCCTAATATGCAAACGTCTAATCAATTTTTTATCTTTATCAACAAATATTTTACTGTTGGTTAATTAGCAGTATACAGGTTTATCACAGAACAAATTTTAACAGAGCAGAAAACAAATCTTGCACTGTTTAGCAATCTGCAGAAAGATATGTCAGTAATTCACTACTCTTGCCGCGGATCCGCGGCTATTGCCGCGTTTGCGCGGCAGATGAGTAGGCTCTGCTGCTCTGCCTTCTAGGGCAGAGGCACAGAGTTGCTATATGTCCAATTCTGCTGTTATTTTTTTGTTCTCCAAACCTGAAAACAAAAAGAATAAAAGAATTAGTTAATAATTTTTTTATTATTAGAGAATAACTTACCGTCCCTCCCCGGCAACGGCGCCAAAATTTTGATTGAGATTTTCCCTGCACACAAAATAAATAATATTAGATTTAGAACAAGTTGTGCAAGGTTCTCAATTCGAATCCGCGGTAGCAGTGGCTATGCGGGTCGTGATCCTCAGGGAGGGACTAGCGATGGAAGCTTTGTCAATAAGTTATCTCTAAAATTTTTTATTATTTTAAATTTAAGTTAGAAAGAAAGAAGATGTGAATTAGAAGTGATATTTATAATGAAAGTGAGGAAAAGAATTTGGAAAGATGGAGATGGTGATCTAAACTAAAAGAAAGAAAACTAAAAACTATACATACATACCTCTTCTACCTTGCTTACGTTTGATCCGTGCGATGACTTACCTTGTCTTGGAAGGCGTACAAGTATGGCGTATAGGATCATCCACCTTCTTAATCTACACTACGAAAATAAAAGACAAACTAACGAAGGTTTGTTCATCTCCATAGGCCATCAAGGGCTCTTCTTCGGCTAGGTAGTCTCAACGCAATTGGGTCTCATGGTTCACAAGACATTAGAGAGAAAATAGAAGAAAACAAGAATAAAAGAACACAAGAATAAACAAGAAATAAAGAACACAAACAAACCTCAAGTGGATTTCATTAACATTGGAAGAAAAGTAGGCTTACACCGCTGTCACCTCAGTACAAGCATAGACTCCTTCCTCCATGAAAGCTTCCTCCACTCTCAGTTACAAAATTTACAAAAGAAAAACGAAAATAAAATCTAACCTAAACTACAAGTTAGCCTAAGAAACCCTAGAATTTGCTCTGTAGATTCTGTACTTTTCTGGACGCCCTTCTCGGTTGCACTGCAGGGGTATTTATAGGTGCAGAAGGAGGTAGAGTCCAAATACAACTCTCCCACGAAAGCTGATCCCCAGACACGTCCAGATTGCCGCGGAAATGCGGCTTGGGCCGCATTTCCACCGCCAAAGTGTGGCGGCTGGCCACGCGCTTTGGCGCGTTGCCCCCCTGGTCCGTCCATCTGGGCTTTTTCTTCTAGAAGCTGCATCCTGGCTCTTAATCTTTTGATTTGGATATAACTTGGGAAGCAAGTTACCTAGATCCTAAATCTTTTATCCACGAATTTGTGATCTTAAATTCTCCTTCTTTGGCTTTTATCCTCATCCTGCAAGTGTTTAGGGTTGAATAGAAGTCTATCCTTCCCTCTTCTTTTAGTATTTGCAACTATTGCCCTTGGGTAATTGCAATTTTGACATTTGATAATTGCAACTTTTGTATTGGGCTTGAATATGGGCTTTTGGGCTTTTTTTGAAGCTTTATTTCTTTATTTTTATTTCTCAAGGCCTACACACAATAAATAATAAAATATTAGTTAATTGTGCATGATTATATGAATAAATATGAAATGTGATGGTAAATATAATGATAAAAATGCACTTTTCACTACTAATCAGTGGACTTTCAGAAATCTGCACAATAGAGTAGGAATTGGTGAAGAAACAGCATGTGGAACAGGTTTTCAGAAAAACAGAATTTTGAAGAGAGTTTTTAGGCTGAAAACTTGAGATTTGAATTGGTGAATTGATCCTAAGACAACATCCCTATTTATAGCTAAAATCTATAGTCAGTTAGGGAAGTTATCAATTCAAATTTGAAATTTAAAACGTTAGATAAAACACCAGAAATCACCAACTGCATAACAGTCAGAAACTGCTATTAGTCGACTAGGGTAGGAAGGCTAGTCAACTAGAATAGCAAAATTTTCAAAGGCTAGCTGACTAATATATGGGGTAAGTCGACTATACCTAGACTGATACGGATACAAGTTTCTGAAAAACTGTTTTTAGTCGACTATATAGACAAGGGTAGTCGACTATGTCAGGGGTTAGTCGACTGTACTTTAGGGGAAGTCGACTAATTCTGATGCTAGACAATAAAGAGAGAGTTGGGATATTTTTATAGAAGAACTTAGTTGACTGGGGGATTTTACAAGTCGACTATGGGTTAATTTAGTCGACTATACATAGAGGTCAAGTCGACTATATGGGTATTTGTGTGTGCGTTCAAGGCTTTTAACAATTATTTTAAAAATACACAAAAATACCCAAAATCTTCAACTGAGGTTGAGTAATCATAACTCTGTATAAATGCTTGAGTTAAAGCTCCAAATGCGTCTATATCACTTTGTTATCCATCATCAAAAACATTCAATCTTGTAGGCTTCAACAGTACGAAATCTTGAGGAGGAGAACAACACCATGAGATATTGGTGGCACTCATACAAACATGCTATACTGATGCTTCTTGATTCACTTGGATGCTCATTATAACCAAAAGAGGAAAAGTAGAAAGAAGAAGAATAAAACAAAAGTAAAAACGAACATAAAAAAAATTATCTTTTATTACTTACAGAAACGATAGAAGAAAGGAGGAGAGTACATCGGTGTCACTCTCAACATAAGCCTCTCTCTTACTTACATGAATCTCAGTCTAACCTATGCTTACAAAGAAATAAAAATTACATAAAAAAAAATAAAAACCTACATTAAAAAGAATGAAAAACTGGCCTAAAATCTATCTCTGCTTGGTAGCTCCTTTTTTGCCTTTGAGATTGCAAGTATTTATAGGAGAAATGTAGAGGGTAGAGGAGTATGACGATAAGGGAAGCTGGCTATTTCTAAATTTGAATGCTCCTCTTATCTCCAAACTTGATTTGATGTGAAAATTCAATTCTAATCTACAGCTTATAGGCGTATTGATTACAAAATATAACTTATCAAATTACAGAAATAGAAATAATGATCAACTTAAGCGTTGTAGCCCTTTAAGTCCTCTTTCTGGATCATCTTGAACCATTAGATTTGAGTTCTGGTAGCGAAAGTTATGATTCTAATACTAAAATATATCCAGCAAGAATCTGAGTCAAAATTTCTTAATCTCATCCGTTGATCTTTTCTCTCCCCATTTATTCCTTTAGATTTGGACTCTGTATTTGATGTTATCCTCGGTTGATTTTTATCTTTAACCACTTGATTCACCGAAAACTGAATTTAACTAACTGGATTTGGGATCCTCCTCCACTAACCAAATAGATCTAGTTAAATCTGAATTTAACTGATATTTATTTAATTTTATCCTCTTTTTTCCCATGATTATCTTCTGTAAAATAGACATTTAAGACAAGAAATTTAGCAGATTTTTTACATGATAAATGTGGATATGTAATAAAGAATAATGCAATAAATGTGTGCAATCAGGGACCTAAGATCCGAGGTGACGTGCTATGTTATCGACCCTGACACTTCATATAATTTGCTGCTGGGACAGCCATGGATTCATCACAATTCCATCATCCCCTCTACCCTTCATCAAGTCATGAAGTATGTTGACGGAGATAGAAAACTCTGAACATTGATAGCCGAAAGGCATACGTTCAAGGGGGTAGAGAACTACTTCACAGACTCTCTCCTGTACCAGGATTCTCTGGAGATAGATGAGAATCCCCAGCGAGAGGAATTAGACTCTGATAATGAAGCTGACGTCGAGCCAGAGACAGAAGAAGAATATTTTTGGAAGCTGAATCCACTTGTAATGAGTATTAATAAGCTCGATGTCAATAACACTACCAATGATGTAGATGAGTGGTATATTAATTAAGAGTTAGAGTTGGCTTTCTTTTCTGTATTTGCTTCTGATTCTGTGCCATTAAATACTATTACCGATGTAGATGATGACCCCTGGTTGGTAATAGATGCCCTGACATCATTGCATGTACCGGTGAGATCATCTCTCACGGTATATCAAAGCGTCAGTGATCCGTAAGGATCTTTTTTCGAGGTCCTAGCAAGACTCAAAGGCCAAAAACTGATCCTTTTTGGAAGAGTCCGGTCCAAACCAACGACTTATGAAGACTCAGAAAGCGAGACTAAACTTCCTCAATTCTCTCATTATGAGTCAAATGTACTCAGAATGATGGAGAACATAGGGTATGACCTAACAAGTGATACAGGCTTGAACTTCGGTAAAGGAAGAAGAACACTGCTTCGATCCTTCGTTCCAAAAGGGAAAGCTCCCGATTATTATCATCGAACTCGCATGGGGTTGGGCTATGTATCAACTCCAATCTCGTTAGCCTCTGAGTCTGAAGAGTCATTTTATCATAATCACTCATCGGCACATCATCATGGGAGTCAGATGTCAGTGTCGACAACATCTTCAAGGACTTTCGGTAAACATGGTTTCAAAAGCCACTCAAAAGATGGAGATGAAGAAATGATTCAGTCAGATACAGATCTCTGGATCAATACCTAAATACTCTCTGAGATATTCGCTTTGAACAACGCGAACTACCCTCAGAGGATAAAGTAACCTAGATTAATCTGAGAAATGAGGCTAATCCTAAGCCCATCTTTGTAAGTGAAATCTTATCACCTCCTGAGAAGGAAGATCTAATATCTCTTGTGTGAGAGTATATAAATATTTTCGCTTGAAACTACGAGGATATGCCTGGGCTCAACCCTAAAGTGGCTATGCATCACCTCAACATCAATCCGGATGCGAAGCCTGTCAAGCAACAGCAACGATGGTTCCACCCGGATATAATGGAAGCAATCCAGTCAAAAATCAAGAAGCTTATAGACTCCAATTTTATCAGAGAAGAATAACACCCTGATTGGGTGGCCAACATCATCCCCGTCACCAAGAAGAATGGGAAGATCCGAGTTTGCATTAATTTAGTGATCTAAATGAGGCGTGTTCTAAAGATGAGTTTCCCCTTTCAATCATGGATGTCATGATCGACAACACATGTGGGTTTGAAAGGATGTCATTCATGGATGGATTCTCTGAATACAATCAAATTAAGATGTACCCTGATGATGAAAAGCATACATCGTTTAGGACACCACTAGGGGTGTATTGCTATACTGTGATGCCCTTTCGGATTGAAGAATGCAGGGGCAACATACCAGAGAGCATGAATATTATTTTTTACAAACATATACGCAAAATAGTGGAATGCTTCATAGATGATATTGCAGTAAAAAGTCCTGCAAAAGGCGATCACATAGCAGATCTGAAGACAGTATTCGCTATCATGCAGCAACATCAATTGAAGATGAATCTCACCAAATCCTTCCTGAGGGTAGCCAGCAGTAAATTTTCAGGGTTTGTAGTAACATCCAAAGTAATCCACCTCGACCAGAGAAAATCCGCGCCGTTTAGGAGATGCAACCTCCATAAAATCTTAAAGAGCTTAGAGGATTGCAAGGGCGACTAGCCTCTATCCGGAGGTTTATCTTAAGTCTCTCAGGACGACGCTAACCCTTCATCAAATTGATGAAGAAGGGTATTTCATTCATCTGGGACAATGCTTGCCAATAAGCGTTCGAGGAAATCAAGCGGTACCTCATGGATCCACCTGTCCTTACAGCTCTAGTGTCAGGAAAACCTTTGATTGAGGCTAAACCTGCACACAAATTACAGAATATTAGATTTAAGAATAAAAAATGTGCAAGTGCTCAATTCTTCCGCTATAGCAAGTGGCTATGCGGGTCGTGATCCACAAGGAGGGTTTGCGATGGAAGCTTTACGGTTCTTTATTGAAATCATTATGAAAATAAGCAAAAGTTCTTCTCTGTTTTTAAAGTTAAGAAAAAGAAAAAGAAAGTTATATTAAAGTTAGAAGAAAGTGGAAGAATGAGAAGTTGGAAAAATCAGAAAACAATGAGCGAGTATGTACAATGAAGTGGAGAAGAAAGAGTTGGAGGATATGGTTGGTGATCTATACTAAAGAAGTAAAAGAAAAGAAAGAAAGAAAAGTGTAGAAATACTTACCTAGGTTGAGTGATGACTTACCTGGAAACCGTTGCATGTTCTACCTTTGCTTCGGAGGCGTTCAACGCACAGATCATAAGCTCGAGCTCAGTCCCCGTGCACATTATATCGTCAAGCCTAGCAAGAACGAAGTGATGCGGATCTTGGAAGAGGAGAACGTCTTCATGAACTATCGCTGGCTCTCACGTAGCTTAGTTATACTTGCTTTGGAATTCACTTGTACACTCAACAACAACAACCAAGGTAAAGTAGAAGAGGAAGACTAAACAAAAGAAAATACAAACATAAAAAGAACTTTTACCTTTATTAATTGCAGAGACAATGGAAGAAAGGAGGAGGGTACATCGTCGGTGTCACTCTCAACTTCAGCCTCTCTCTCTTACTTACATAATCTTCTTCTACCCTAAGTTACATACAAATTACATAAGAAGAAAAGAAAAACCTAAACTACAAAGAATTAAAACTAGGCTAAATCCTAATCTGCCTTCACTCCATTTTCAGTGCACATAATGGCCTTTTATAGGCAGAAAACCCAACCACCAAGATCCCAGGAAGGTCGGGGGAATTCACGCTCCCCTAACTCCCCAAGATTGCCGCGAAAATGCGGCCCAAGCCGCGTTTCCGCGGCCAGGGTGCGGCCAGATGGCCACACCCTGATGGTGGGTCATCCCGGGAGTTTCTTCTGACTTTATCCTTTGTTGGTTTCTTCGTTTGAGCTCCGGATTCTGACGAAATGGCCTTGGATTCTTGGCTTTAACCGATCGATTCTGAGAGGATTCTTCTCAACCGGTTTCAACCTCTTGATTTTGCCCTGATTTTATGTGTGCGAATTAATTCTGATTTAATTCAGAATTCTGGTGGGCTTTTGGGCTCATTTCTCTTCATCTCCTTAAGGATTGGGCCTGCAAATAAATTAGACAAATAATTAGGACAATGCAGGCTTTTATTCTAAAATAAGTATGGAAATGTAACATTAAATATGTAACATTAGCAACCAATCACACCCCCATACCTATCTTTTGCTCGTCCTCGAGCAAAATAACTAAATTATACTAAGGATTATTAGACCACTTTCGCAGGTCACGTGATTGCACTGAGCATGTGCAATAAGCCGTTAAACCTCTAGGTTTCCCCTAGAGGACGAGTGTTGTCTTGTGATGGTTTTCAGCGGATTACACCCACAAAATCCATAAAGAAAGGGAAATAAAGAGTTAGTATTTTTGAAAAGCATTTTGAAAGAGAAAAATATTTGAAATATGATTGTAAGATCTAAGCAATCTATAAGTTATAGGAAAGCCGAATTTTTCATTCCTAAACTTAGTCTCTAATCAAAATTTTGTTATCAATCAAAGTAAGGAGTCAAATTGTGCTTCTCATCTAGTCTATTACTTTACCCTAAGTCATATGCACCATCGTGACTGTGAAGTTTACTAAGGGTTCTTCAACATTAACTCCTATGCCTCATATTTATTTATTTATTTTTTTGTGAACTTTTATTCCTCAGTTTCATTAGGCTTTCTAATCTGCCCATGTAACGAGCTTTCAGTCGGTGACACCCAAATCAGACGGTTTTAGGGCACCAGGTGAGAAAACACCCCTAAGGACCTAAACACCCGAGCAGATAAGGCCACGAAACCAAGGTTTTTATTTATATATGTAACCCTTTTAGGCGTGAATACTTATGCTTCATGAGGCATAAATACCTAGCTTAATCAGAGGATACACATTATTTATACGAGGTACCCCTTTTAGGCGTGAATACTTATGCTTCATGAGGCATAAATACCCAGCTTAATCAGAGAATACTTTTTTTTTTCAAACTTGTCTAATTATCTTTTGCATAAATACTAAGGCTTGCTTAGGCCAAAGCACCTAGCTACTCAATAATTAGGCTTTTTTTTTATAAGGCATAAGAGTCTCTGTTTTCAAACCCTAAGTGTGTAAGTGTATTTTGTGTGCATATGTCATTAAGGTAAACATCAAGACTAAATTACTTTGACCAATTATCTTCCTAACTCTATAAATCAAACAAATAATCTTATTTTGACCAAGTATAAGAAATCCTAATTTGAATTTTCCTATTCCTTAAAATTAACTTAATTTCTTACAAAAAAAGTCAAAATATTGTTTCTATTTTTCAAAAAGTTTTTAAAAGTAAAGAAAAATGTTAATTTTTATTTTTTATTTTTTATAAAGAAAAAGAAAAGTTATGTTAGACCCTCCCCCACACCTATCTCATGCATTGTCCTCAATGTATGAATTAATGCATAGATGCAAGAAAAAGACGACAGGGAAGGAAAGTGTTACCTTAAGGTGGTGGTTCCGGTGGTGGTCTGATTGGTCCACGAAACGCGGCCCAATCAACTTTTCTTGGGTCTCGAAGGAACCCTCCAGCACTATCTTTAATATAACCCATTAAAAAGATATATCCATGAAGGATTTTTATTAAATATTTGACCCCATCTAATTTTCATATTCCATAACTAATTTCGGAGTCAAATTTGTCAACCACCTCATTCCAGAATGGCGTATGAAATGATAGAACTGTTGACTTGGACTCAGGAAGGGCAGGAACTAATACCGACTCAGGAAGGTGACTTAAGTCAAGTAAAGGTTCAGGAGTCGAAATAGGTTCAGAAATTGGGTCCAAGTCAAGAAGTTGAAACACCAGTCCACATGTATTTTCCAACAATGGAATGTGACCTAATATGGGTGATGTTGGCCCAAGAGGTTACACTCTCAAATTGTTTTGTGTTTTGATCATGACAAACCAAATTAGAGCTATTTGGTACTAATAAGTTTGTTAAGATAAGTTTCAGGTTTGTACCATGTTTAGAGACCATTCGCTTAGCTATTGCAAGAACTTCTAAGTTCCACAAAGTAAGGAAGGCAAATTGCACATCCAGGAAGGATCATAGAAGAGAAGGCACTAGCAAGGCATTGGATGGCTCAAAGACTTGAAGATTGCTCAAGAAGTCTTCATGTAATTTGTTTTTCAGTTTATAGTATGTTAAAGAATAGTGGATAGGTTTGAAGCTCTATCACACACGTTTTTGCGCACATGCTCATTCCAAAATAATTTCTTATAAATTATACAAAAATATTTTGCATACAAGTTTTTGCCTACAAATACATCTTTATGTTTAATTATATTCCCTGTTCAAAAGTATTTTTGTTAAAATCAAAATCCTCTTTATTTTCTTTTCCAAAAATGATTTTTGACCTGATCCGGTCGACCGGGACAGTCGACCGAGTCTGTGTCAGTCTGGTCCGGTCGACCGGACCAGTCGACCGCAGTTCTGGCAGAGGCACGTATCAGTGTGCATGTCTGCCAGTCGACCGGGGCGGTCGACCGAGATATTGTTTTTGCTCACAGGTTTTCTCAGTCGACCGGGTCGGTCGACCGCTGGCCTATAACGGTCAAATTTTTGATCTACCGGTCGACCGGCCCAGTCGACCGATGTGTCCGTTGAACAGTAACGGGCAGATTTTAAGTGAGCTGTTTTTTTTGTCTTTTGTGTTTAAAATTCGTTTAAGGATATATTTTGATCTAATTACCTCCTAAACATCAGTAATTATGTTTTATCCCTAAACCCTAGCCCTCTCCTATAAATAGGGGTGTTTGGAGAGAGATTTGTTACAACAATTTTTGCTAGAAAATTCAAAAGTTTAAGGCTTTCAAAAGAGACTTGTTTCTTGGTTTTTGTGCTGAATTTCTCACTGATTTTCTGAAGGGTTTTAAAATACTCTCTGATTTAATTTTCTTTCTTCACTTACAACAAGAGCTTCATTCCTACTCAATATTCTCTAAGGACCTTTGTAAGGGAAGAGATATTTGAAAGAGAGAGTTTGTGATATTTTGACTACCAAGGAAATTACTTGTTCTTGAGATTGTAGGAGTTGGGTACTCCATTGTATTTGAGATCTTTGTGATAGTGGAAGTGGTCAGAATCCTTCTGGGGAAGGCGGGGAGTAGAGCTGGGTGCTCGAACCTCGATAACATATCCTTGTGTTTGCGATTGGTTTACAATCTTGCAATTCTTACTCTACTTTGATTGCACTTATTACTTGCTCATCATATTCATTGTCATACTTACTTGCTTGCATTCATCTTGTGATTCTTGTTTGTAATTGTTGTAGCTTTAAATTTTTATTTGCCCTTTGATTAGCATTGTCACCTATTCACCCCCCCTCTAGGTCACTTTTCAATTGGTATCAGAGCTTGGACTCTAGGTTTGGCTTAACATCCATAGAGAGATCCTTAAAATATTGCTAATCAACATTTTCATTTCATTCATTCATCACTAGTAAACATGGCCGACAACATTAAATCCCCACCTAAATTTGATGGCCTCAATTCCCAATTTGGAAGGTTAGGATGACTATATTTTTGCAATCTTTGGGTAGCTTAGTAGCCAAGTCCTTGACCAAACCCTATGAAGCACCCGATGGTGATGAGAGCACTTGGACCGACCTTGACTTTAAACTATATGAGGCTAACTCCAAGGCCCAAAACTCCCTATTGACCGCCTTGAATGAGGATGACCTTACACGGGTAATTCATTGCCAATCCGCCTATGAGATTTGGCAACACTTATTGGTCACACACGAGGGGACTTCACAAGTCAAGAGAGCTAAGATAGATCTCTTGAGGTCCCAATATGAGTCATTTAAAATGCTTGATGATGAGTCTATTGATAGTATGGCTACAAGGTTTACTAAAATCACTAATGGTCTTTCTTCCTTAGGTGATGACATCTCCAACGATCAAAAGGTGCGGAAAGTAATTCGGGCTCTTCCTTCATCATGGGAGATCAAGGCCACCACCTTGAAGGAGTTGAACGACAAGGACGAGATGGACCTCATTAGTCTCATTGGGAACCTAAAGACCCATGAGATGGAAAAGAAGGCAAGAGAAGAGGCCACTACTTCAAGAAGAAATCCATAGCCTTCAAGACTTCATCCACCAATGATGACGATGAAGATGACGAAGAAGAAGATGAGGAGCTTACTCTACTTGTTCGCAACGTCAAGAGGATGTACCGGAAGAACAAGCTCAACTTTCGGAGAAAATTTGAAGGCAAAGAGGAGCGGAAGATCATATGCTACAATTGCCGCAAACCCGACATATCATGGCGGATTGTCCGGAGTTCAAGAAGAAAATGACTTCCTCCTTCAAGCCAATGAAGCCGGAGGAAAAGAAAGCTTACAAAGCAACATGGGATTCGGAAAGCGAGTCCGAAGAGGAGGTGGATCAAGCTAATATGTGTTTCATGGCAAACACACCCAAGGTAACCCCTCAATCCCTTAATGATGAAGATGATGATGTAAGTAAGGAAGTTCTAGTGCATGCTTTTGTAGAACTTTCCGAAACTTATGATAACAAGAAACTTGAATGCATAAAATTACAAAAAGAAGTTGCTTTTCTTAAGAATCAACTTGCCATTGTTTCTAAAGAAAAAGATGATATTTCTTCTAATTTCATTTCCATGCAAAAAGAATTTTGTGCCTACAAGAGTACTTGTAAGGCAAAATCTCCTATTATTGATGAAAAAGAAATTTCCTCTTTTAAATCCAAAATGAATGATTTTGAAAAAGTTTTAAATGATTGTGCTTTCAATACTAAGAAACTTGAGAACATGTTTTCTAAAAAGCACACTTCACATGCTAAAATTTCACAAGATAAAAATTCTCATGCTAGCACCTCTCATGCTCATGCTCACAATGCTCATGCTCACAAATCACACACCCATTATGCTTTTAAATATGGTAGAGTATATAGATGCACATATTGTGGTAAAAATGGACATTTAGCTAAGTTTTGCTATGATCAACTAAATAGAACAAATAATCTTGTTTGGGTTCATGACACTAACCCTAGAGGACCCAAGAAAATGTGGGTACCAAAATCAAGTCTTAAATTGTTTGATGTAGGTACACACCAAAGCTCCAAGACGTAGGGAGCGGTGGTACCTTGATAGTGGTTGTTCAAGACACATGACATGGGACATCAACAACTTCACAACCCTATCAAGGTACATGGAAGGTGGCACCGTCACCTTCGGGGATGACTCCAAAGGAACTATCATCGGTATAGGTAACATTCAAATTGGTGCATCTCCTATTATTGAGAATGTTGTTTTAGTAGATGGTTTAAAACATAATTTGCTTAGCATGAGTCAACTTTGTGATCGTGGACTTAAAGTTATTTTTGATGATACTTCTTGTAAGATTTGTGATGTTAAATCCGATGTTTGTATTCTCACCGGCTTTCGTGATAATAATGTTTATATTATTGACATGCTTAATTTAGATTGTTCTACTAAATGCTTAAATGCTTTTGATGAAAATTCTTGGCTTTGGCATAGAAGATTAGGACATGCATCTTTTGACCATATCTCTAGGATTAATTCAAAGGAATTGGTGAAGGGTATACCTTGCTTGAATTTTGAGAAAGACCGCATTTGTAGTGCGTGCCAACTTGGGAAACAAACCAAGTCTTCCTTTAAACCAATCAAGGATATCATGTCAACTAGGCCTTTAGAATTAATTCATATGGATCTTTTTGGACCAACTAAAACTAAGAGTTTAAATCGAAGTAGATTTGCATTTGTTTTGGTTGATGATTTCTCCCGTTTTACTTGGGTTTTCTTTTTACAAAATAAAGATCAAACTTTTTCTCATTTTAAAATTTTTTGAAAAAGAGTTGAAAAAGAAAAGGGTTTTCCGATTTTGAGAATAAGGAGTGATAGAGGTGGTGAGTTTGTTAACCAACTCTTCATGACTTATTGTGATGAAAAGGGAATTAAGCATGAAATGTCTTGTCCTAGAACTCCACAACAAAATGGAGTTGTAGAAAGGAAAATAGAACACTTCAAGAGATGGTTAGGACAATGATAAGTGAATATGACCTCCCTCAATATTTATGGGCCGAGGCCGTAAACACCGCATGCTATATATCGAATCGTATTTATTTATGCAAAAATTCTTCAAAAACTTCTTTTGAAATGTATCATTCTAGAAAACCAAATGTTGCATATTTTAAAGTTTTTGGATGCAAGTGTTTTGTTTTGAATACTAAGGATAATTTGGTAAATTTGATGCTAAGGCTTATGAGGCTATCTTTGTTGATATTCCTCTACTAGCAAAGCATATAGAGTTTTCATTAGATCTTCTCAAACCATTGAAGAATCCATGCATGTTAAGTTTGAAGAATCAAATGTGTTTGTTGAGAATGTTGTAGAGTTTGAACCATTAGGTGAAGACATGGAGAGACTATCCTTGAAGGACTCACCCGCTCAAGAAGAAAAGCAAGAATCTATAGGTGAAGTTCAAGAGGATAAGGAGGAAAGCACTCAACCGCTTCCTAAAGCTTGGAGATACGCTACAAATCATCCTAAGGAGCTCATCTTGGGTGATGCATCTAAAGGAGTCACTACGCGCTCCAAACTCCATGACCTATGTGGTAACTTTGCTTTCATTTCTCATTTTGAACCAAAGGCATTCTCGAAGCCGAGACGGACCAATATTGGTTGCTTGCCATGCAAGAGGAACTCAATCAATTTGAGCGCAACCAAGTTTGGCACCTTGTTCCTAAGCCCCACGATAGACCAATAATTGGTACTAAGTGGATCTTTAGAAACAAGATGGATGAGTCCGAAAATGTCATTAGGAATAAAGCTAGGTTAGTGGCCCAAGGTTACACTCAAGTTGAGGAATTGACTTTGAGGAGACCTTTGCACCCGTAGCACGGCTTGAAGCCATACGGATGACACTAGCTTTTGCATGTTTTAAAAATTTTAAATTTTTTCAAATGGATGTAAAAAGTGCATTTTTAAATGGTTTTATTAATGAAGAAGTTTATGTTTCTCAACCTCCCGATTTTGTTGATCATGTTCATCCCGATTTTGTTTTTAAACTTGATAAAGCTTTGTATGGATTGAAACAAGCTCCAAGAGCTTGGTATGAAAGGCTTTCTAGTTTTCTCATTTCAAATGATTTTATTAAAGGCAAAGTAGACACAACTCTTTTACTAAGCATGTTGATAATGATATTTTAATTGTGCAAATTTATGTTGTGTTGGCCCAAAGGCCATTATCCCAGTTATTTTGATGATAACAAAACATATTTAGTTATGTATTTAATATTTTTGTTTAAAAGGATTTCAGGTTCAAGAACAGGTTTTTGACGGCTCCGCTAAAAGACTCACAAGTTTGGACGTCGTAAAAATGAAGATTCCCAAGCTATGCACAACTAGGATGCTTCGGGATCAAGATGATGATGTGAAGATCAAGACAAGATCAAGAAGACAAAGAAAATAAGATTTGTATTTTTTATTTTCTATCTTAGATATTTTGTCAAAGCTAGATATTAGAAGTAGAGCTATGGGATTATCACACACACACCTCTTAGTTAAGTTCATGGCTTCAAAAAGATTTTTTCCATTTCTAACTTAGTTTTTAAAGTGAACATGTTTGGAAATAAGCTTTTTAGAAAAACAATAGTTTTTGGAAAAACACTTTTATGGAAAAACAAGTTTTTATCAAAGGGATTTTTATCAAACTATTTAACATGATAGAAGTATGACATATGCTCATACTCTATGTTTTTACAAGTTCTAAAATTTAACCCAAGACCTATAACCCAAAACCCAAAATTTCTGGTTCTGGAAGTTCTGATATTTCAGAACTCACAGTGGCCGGTCGACCGACCCGGTCGACCGATGTGCACAAACTATGCACGTCTACATCAGTCGACCGACCCGGTCGACCGAGGCACAATTGCGTTCACAGGATTTTTCGGTCGACCGACCCGGTCGACCCGCTGCCCCAACGGTCAGATTTTTGACCATTGGCGGTCGACCGACCCGGTCGACCGGACTCTGTCAAAAGTTCTGACAGATCCAACAGCTATTTTTTCTGGCTGATTCTCTTTTGGGATTTGATTCCAACGGATTTCTTAGGATGTTTTTGACCCCTATAAATAGGAGGTCACTTCAGTTGATATGACTAACAATTTTAGAGCCATCAAGAATATTTTTACAAGAGATTTCTAAAGATTTCCAAGCTCTTCCTTTTAGACAAGATTTTCTCTCAAAAGCCAAAATTCCAATCACCCATCTTGAAGCCTACATCTCTACTTCTCTCTAGCTTAGCACTACACAATCCCATATATCTACATCTACATATTTGGTTCTAGGATTGTGCTTAGTGAGCTTTTGTAAAGTGATCAAGTGTTGATCACTCTTATCTTACTTGAGTGAAGTTGTAGAGGCATCGGCCTCAAGGCGAGCTAGTGTGCTCAAGGTGGTGTTGCGGCATCACGAGAGACGGACAAGTGTGTCCTTGTATTGTTGATCCAGTGGGATCCTCAATAGTGGAAATCCTTCAAGTGTGAAGGCGGGGACGTAGAGCGTGGCTCGAACCTCGGAAACAACTCCTTGTGTTTGCGTTTGATCAAATCTCTCTAAACTCTATCTCTTTATTACTTGCACTTTTATATTGTCTATTACTTGCAAGAATTTGTGTATTGTGCTAATTGTTAAGTTAATTTTTAAATTCCGCATTATTGCCATAATTCATATAGCCATCACCTATTCACCCCCCCTCTAGGTGATTTCAATTGGTATCAGAGCCTAACCCTACAACTTAGGTCTAACCACCTTAGGGAGATCCATATTTGGCTATATACATTTGTGTTGCATTTACATTTGCTTGTGCATTCATGGCATCCATGGACTTTTCTAGCATTAAATCCCACCCAAATTTGATGGCTTGAACTTTCCCATTTGGAAAGTCAAGATGAACTTATTTTTGAATCCTTAGGTGTTAGGGTAGCTAGGGCCATTACCAAAGATTTTATTGAACCCACTAGTGATGAGAGCACATGGTCCGAGGATACTTCCAAAGACTATGAGGCTAATGCTAGGGCACAATATGCATTAACCCAAGCATTGAATGAGGACGACCTTGCACGCATAATTAATTGTAAATCCGCATTTGAGGTTTGGAACATACTCATTGTGACTCATGAGGGAACGTCTCAAGTCAAGAGAGCCAAAGTTGACTTGCTACGTTCTCAATATGAGAACTTTTACATGTTTGAAAATGAGAGCATTGATGATATGCTCACCCGTTTTATAAAAATAACTAATGCTCTTTCTTCCTTAGGCGACAAGATTGATAATGATCAAAGATAAGGAAAGTGATTAGAGCTCTTCCCAAGCTTGGGAAGTCAAGGCGACCACACTCAAGGAGCTCAACGACAAAAGAGGAGATGGACTTCTCCGACTTCATCGGAAATCTCAAGACGCATGAGATGGAGATGAAAGTTAGAGAAGAGAGGGAGGCACCAAAGAAGAAGACAATTGCCTTCA
Organism: Agave tequilana; assembly: GCA_038442645.1. Lineage (NCBI taxonomy): Eukaryota > Viridiplantae > Streptophyta > Magnoliopsida > Asparagales > Asparagaceae > Agave > Agave tequilana. The sequence goes on from JAVJIF010006749.1 coordinate 91,320, forward strand.
AAGCCACTCCTACCATACACGAAGAAGACGACTCATCCGAAGATTGCGATGAGGACTTCGCCATGCTCATCCGGAAGGTGGGCAAGATGTTTTACAAAAAGGGACGGCAAAGTAACTTCCAAAGGGGGAAGCCTCAAGGAAGGTACGAGAAGAAAAGAGAAGAACCCGGTCCTTGCTTTCATTGCAAGAAGATCGGTCACCTCATAACCGATTGCCCCGCTCTACAAGCAACCACATCCAAGAATGGGCAAAGAAAGAAGAAAGCCTTGGCCGCTACATGGGATGACTCAGAGTCGGAATCCGAAGAGGAGCACGACGCCGCCAACATGTGTTTTATGGCACAAGGTGAGGATTCATCTAAGGTATGTCTAGAAACTTCCATTGATGATGATGATCTCACAATGGATGAACTTGCTCAATTTTTTGAAGAATTGCAACATAGGTATGAGATTTCACAATCTCATAATAAGAAATTGAAAAAGGAAAATGATGTTTTGAAGAACAAACTTGAAATTTGTTTAAAAGAGAAAAATGAGTTATCTAGTTCTTTTGAAAAATTGAAAAATGATTTTGATAAGTATAAGGTAGCTAATAAAGGAAAAACCCCCATGATTTCTAGTGATAAAAATGTTTTTGTTGAAATTCAAAACGTGTTTGATTCTTTAGATAAAACTTTAAAGAAATGTGCATTTGATTTTAACAAGCTTGCATCTAAATTTCCTAAGGGAGTAGCTCAAGGGAAACATGTTCATCATAAACACTCTACACATAAACATGCACACACACACAACCATGCTTTTATGTACAATAGTGGTAGAATTTACATTTGCACACATTGTGGCCGCAAAGGCCATTTAGAAAAATTTTGCTATGCTAAGAATAATGTAAAGAATAAATTTGTTTGGGTTCGCCCCGGATCTAACCCCAAAGGACCCACTAAGATTTGGGTACCAAAAGAGCCACCGAATTTAAATGATACAGGTATAGGTGGATCTACCCCCTCCAAGACTTAGGAGGAGGTGGTGCCCGGGTGGTTGATGCATCGGAGCTTAAAGAACAAATCGTGCATGCATCACTATCGTAGAGGCACCTATTTTGGAGATTGCCCTTCAATTGGTAACATCTCCATTTAAAAGTTTTTGATTTTTTAGTCATGTATACATATGTATAGAATTGATAGTTTGCTTTTGTACTCTATTGATATATGCTTGTATAGAACTACTTTTCTATCATGTTGTATATGTGCCTTGTGTTAACTTCTATATCTTTTGTTTCATGCCTTGTTTAATGTATGTCCACATGTATAGTTTATAATTTGTGATTATATAATTGTATACATATACACATTATTTTCATAAATAAAAATAATCATTTGTAAAATTTCCTATTTAAACAAACACCTTAAAGATGGCAATTGCGCACCTCAACTCATTCAAGAGGAATCAAGAGGATGAAGTTCAGAACCCGTCACTGGGTATTCGGCTTCAACATCTTTAAAATCTTTGTTTAAATATGAAAATTAAAATTAAAAAGGGATTGCATGAATTTTGATGTTGTAATAACTTAATGAAGATTTAAAACCTGTTGGTGTATTCCTATATGTTTAAATATGTCATACCTATTTTGACTACAAATTTATTTAAAATTTTTTTTGGGCCAGATGCTGATAACAGATTTCAGGCAAAGCCGGTCGACCGACCTATAAAGCCCCGGTCGACCGACTCTGCTTGAGAAGAATTTTTATTTCTTTTCTGTTATCGGTCGACCGACTATATGTCCCGGTCGACCGATCTTGTCTGCAGAGCTCTCTGGATAAATCGGTCGACCGTGCCGGTCGACCGCTCTATATTTACAGAGCTCTCGGGTTGTTTCGGTCGACCGACCCGGTCGACCGATCGTCGAATTTTGCCCTATAACTGTCTTTTCTCTTCACTTTTTTCTTTCTCTCTCTCTCTCACTCAACCGACGAACCCACTCCATCTCTTCTCCAAAAATTTTCTTTTTCTCTCCAATCACTCAACCGTTCCCAAATTAATTTAAAACCCTCCTTAAACTCTTCTTCTACTTCCAGATCTTCAATTTCAGGATCATCCATCCGCTGGATTCGGAGAAATTCGGATTTCTTTGCTTAGGGTTTGAGTTCTTCACAGTTAAGGTAAAAATTCGTTTTTTGATTCAGTTCTTCATATCTTGCTTTGGAATCAACTATCTATTGTCATCAATTCTAGGTTTCTAAGCATCTAGATCAAGCCCTAACTTTGATTAAACCTAAAAATTTCATTTTTCATCATGCCACCTAAACGTTCCAGATCTGAGAAGGGAAAGGAAGTTGCACAACCTTCCTCCCAAGCTCCTAGACCCATTCGGCCTTTCATAAATGATCTTGCAGCTGATCGATACTCCCATTTCTCCACTAGGAATATCAACTCTGGGAGGTTTGTAGTAATCCAAGATTTCGAACACTTGAATATTCCACACATCCTGCAGTCCAACAATTTAGTGGAATTTTTGACCATCAAGGAACAAGTTTACACCTCCCTTGTTCCTTACTTTTATGCTAATTTTGAATTCGATGGTAATCGGATCACATCTAGGGTTTTAGGTAGAGATATCGACCTCTCTATCGGTCGATTTGCTAGGATTCTGCATCTCTCCACTGGCGGAGCAGATGTGTACACCCATGATTTGCATGACTTTGAATTCCCGGACGGTGAGTCTGCGCTCACCGCCTCTACCTTGATCCACGGGGATGACAACCCCGGTCTAGTAAGGAACGAAGTTGTGAGTAGGTACACTCTCACTGCTCAGGTCCTTGCTAAGATTATTTTCTTCAACATTGTCCCCAAGCATGGTGAGTATAGCCACGCTAGGGGTTGCGTACCTTTGATTATCTATTGCCTTCTTCGAGGCATTAAGGTAAATTTTCCTAGAGTCATAGCCTCTCACATGGCTTCTGATCAGATCCGTACTGCGGGTAGAAGCTTGCCCTACGGCATGCTTATTACCCATCTTCTTAGGGCTCTTGATTTTGATCTTTCTGCCGAAACTCCCTCCAATCCTTTGACCAACATCAACGGAGTTGTCCTGAAGATGATGGAAGCTCAGTTGCGTAGACACGCTCCTGTGCAACCACCTATTCCTCCTGTTGGTCCTGGCTCATCGTCTGCACCTGGATCCTCTTCCTCTTCAGCCCCAGTTTTTCCTCCTGAGTTTCTGGCTCTTATCTCTTCGGAGGTCCGCTCTCAGATCGAGGCGCACCAGGCCTGGGTCGAGAAGCGCGACGCAGCTATTCGTGCGGAGTTGGATGCTCGTGCCATTCAGGATTTTGCTTTTCGGGCGGAGATCCGGAACAACATGTCATATTTTGCTGAGTCCATGAGATTCGTGGACGTTCAGTTTCAGGCTCTTTTCTCAAAATTTGACATGCTCGTTCCTGACCGGACTCCGATTGCTTGTCGACTACCAGCCACCGTCCTCCATTTCCTCCCAGAGCTCGTTCGTCTGTTCCACCACCGCGCACCAGAGTCGATGGCATGGATCCAGAGGAGGTTGCTTCTTCCTTAGAGGAAGAAGATGGTGGAGACAAGAAGATGGCTGAGGGCTCATCTGAGCATGCCGGCGACGAGGAGGACGAGGATGCTGGAGATGATGATGATGCTGCTGAGTGACCTCCCCTTTTGATGATGTCAAAAAGGGGGAGAGTTATTTTGGG